>CAWUFW010004258.1:0-267500 GCA_963921515.1 Calotriton arnoldi | reverse complement strand
CATGAGTATCTTTGCAACAGCTGCTTTAACCTATGCATAATCTTTAATATAGCACAGAGGTTCTTAACCTTTAGACTTCTGAGGGCCCTCACTTATTTATTACTGGAATCCGGGGAACCCCACTGAATCATTAATGGAATCCTGGGACCCCCGCTGAGTATTTACTGGAAGTCGAGGGCCAAGGCCCAAGCATTTTTGATAATTTGAACTGCAAAACGATACATAAAAAATACAGAAACAAGCATTCATCAAAAAATATACAAATGATAAAATATTTTATTTAATTCACAAGCAAATAAAAAAAATCTAAATCTTAATTAAATGGGAAGGTTGGAGCTTTTCTGAATTCAACTGAGGTCCCTCATCGTCCATACCATATTTTGTTTGATGCACTTGCACTCCTCCCACGAATCAATCTGAGGATACTAACTTAATTTTTAACCTCCAATTTCAAATTCCTTCACATGTACAGAATGTTTTTAATTTTTCAATAGTAAATGTAGCTTCTTTATTTATATACACTTTATTAATCTGTTAATATTATAAAATGTTCTAAGAAGTCATGGACCCCCTGTGTGGGCTTCACAAACCCCCCCATCCCCCGGAGTCCCCGAACCACAGGTTGAGAACCACTTTTTTGGGACCTACACATTATACACAATGCCCTGCTCTACCACATTAACACACTACAGTCTTTATGATGCAAACCTGCGACAAAGGTTTGACAATGATCTCCCCAGCAAGTGCACTGACATCTGAATTGTCTCAGGAGTGCTATACATTGAGCCTTGCTGGTACACATAGGTCTCTGCAGCAGGGTCCTTAACTCAGTAAGCTCTTTCAAGGTGTAGTCTGTTAGTGACAAATTAAGTAAGGCTTGCTATCACATTTTACATTGGTGTCAGTTTACTTTGGGACTGAGTTGTTACAATTAATGCAAATTTTGCTGGCAGACTTTCAGACCTCGATCGGGGGCATGTGAGGCAGGAAGGGGGGGGCTACTGGGTCTCAAATGAGGTGGTTGAGATTGTTTTCCACTGATGTCCTGGGGCCCTTCCTGCTATGGCTCTGCAAACTGGATCAAGTATAACTCCCTCTTGTACTTAACTCTCAGGGAAGCGAAGGAAAGTAATCAGAGGCTTCTCAGAGATGTAGTATGAGGGACCTGAGCATAGCACTCAACAAGCAACCAACATTTGCAATAATTTCAAGTCCAGCCCAGTGCTTGTCTTCTCAAGTAAGAACGTACTTTAATCACTCATTTTAATGACTACTACACAATCCATTAGTCATAAAAGTCAGTGTCCTTGAGAGCGTCTTTTCTTCAAGATGCTACACCCTTTCTGCTCCCTCTAGTACTCTTTCCCAGGTGGACCCCTAGGTCGGGTTACCACCCTTTGGAAGTATGGAGATAGTGCGAGTTAAACACTGTAACAGTTTTCAGGCCATGTCAAATGCACATTTCGGGCTTGATTCACAAATTGCACTTTTGAGTAAGTTTAGACTTTTGGGAACGTTTACTACTTTTCAATATTCACAAACTGCACTTTGGAGTAACCTACACTTTTGTTGTAACTTACACTTCTGTAGTAAGTTGAGCACTACACATGGCCAACCACTGGCTGATATTGCAACACCCCCTGTAGAAAATAATGGAGATAGGGACTTAAAATAAAACCACATAGGAAATAATGTTAAATTATATTTCGTTATTTAAAATAGTTAAAAATATAAATTAATATAAATTCATTTTAAACAATATATAAAAATGGTGCATATGAATTATTTAATTATAAATATTAAAGAATTAAATAAATATGAACTATTTTTAATATTAATTGATATTTTAAACTATTTATTATTTAATGTAACATTATTTACTATCGAGTTTTAGTTTAAGTCCCTACCTCCATTTTTGTCTATGGGAGGGTGTTGCTGTAGCAGTGGTTGGCCTTGTGTAGTGCTGTTTGTGAATACCAAATAGTAGAAAACGTATTCAAAAGTGTAAGTTACCTTTGTGAATCAGGCTACTGTCTTTTAATCTTACCCCCTGTTGATATGGGTGACAGTGGAACCTTTGAGTCCCTGTTCACTTTTCATTAAATTGGTGGCCCTCCCTTGTGTCTTCTGAAGAGGTCATAATGAGTAAAAGTCCGCTGGGCTACGTTGGAAGCCAGTTGCAAGCTACGTCTCTCTCCGCACCAGCCCAGCTTCAGTCTGTGGAGTCAACAGAGTCAGCGCAGGTGTAGGTAGATCCAACCACTGCGGTCTCCCGAGGTTGCAGTAATGCAACCCTGCCTGGGCTAAGGATAGATGCAGCCTGGCCTGGGCCAAGAGTGATCATGGCAGTTGTGATCCTAGTTGGACCAGAGATCAGTGCTGTCTCGATTGGGTTTACTTCGATCACAACAGTTTTAGCCTCATCCAAGCCTACACCAATCTTGACAGTAATAGCCCCCATCTGGGCCTATTGGGATCACAGCAGTTGTAGCCCTTCTCCGGGCCTATGGTGATCATAGTATTTTTAGTCCCAGTCTGGTCACATGGAAATCAAGCAATTCCCGTTCCTGCCTTTAGCAATCACTCAGTTGCAGGCCCCACTGGGCCTACTTTGATCACACAGTTGCAGTTCCTACCAGAATCCGGGATGAGATACTAGGGGGTCCAACAAGACACAAGGGTCCTCCCTAGCTCACCTTTCTCTGAATGTCTCTGACCTAATACGGACATGCTCTCCTCCTGGACCGTCTTTCCTCCTGCAGGGAGACTGTCTGTTAGGCAGACACCATCCATAGTTGCACAGGAGTCATTTGAGTACTCTGCTGAGCACTCCCTTTGCTGGACATATTGGACTTGGAACTAAAACAAAGTTTGCTGGCTTGGGTTCCACTTTTATACATACCTTCTAGACAAGGATGTAATTCTACTGTCTCAAACTATAGAACTTCTTTGAGGTGGTTCTCTTTGAGGTGTCCTCTTTAGGCTGCTTCCCCAACACAGCCTTTGTGTAGAGTGATACTTCACACAGCAGGTAGCGCTGGGACCAGTGCTTAATTTGAGCCTGTAATTGCCGGTAGGGGCCACCAGCACTCCTTTTTGGGGATCGGTGCTTATTTTTCCTAATCAGACATTTCCTGGGGAAAAAGAGAGAAAAACATACAAAGAGGAAAGAAGGAGTAAGAGAAAGTCAGAAAAATGTCACAAGAGAAAGCAGGAACCTGCACGAGTGAGATAAAGGGGAGTCTGATAATGGATTAAAGAGGTATGAGGTGGATTGAAGACTGCACAGCCTTGGTATTCGACACCCTGACATTTAACAGCACTGCCCGCGGGCTTCTGAGCAGAGCTTTAGGCACCGGCACTCATTATTTTCCAAATTAAGCACTGGCTGTAACTGTCTCGAACCTGGAGCACCCACAACAGAGGCACAAAGAGGTGTGAGGTTTCTGCAACTTGCTGTCATCAGCCCAGATGAAGGAGCAATCAGGGACAGACAAAAGGGTCACCTGTAAACCTCCTCACCTCTGACAACAGAGGCTGCAGTCCCACCCCACCCCTACCATCCGCCAATGTCAGTGCTCAGCAAGACCATTAGGCAGTTCCTTGCTAACAAAAGGACTCATGGGATTATAAAGGTAGCCCTGTCTCCATCCTCACCATCTCAATGTTGGAGAGACTTCCACTATCTGGGAGCACAGTCTTCAAGCTCCTTCTTGTGCTTCACCAAGGCAGCCAGGGGCATGATAGAGGGCCCCGCAACCCCCGCGGTGAGGGAGCCCTCAGGCTTCACCACCATTGGCGCCCCTCGGCCAACTCTGCATGTGCATTGGGATTGATAACAGCTCGTGGAAGTCTCTTTGCTTTTCACGGAACTAAAAGAACACAAACTTTTCTTTAATGTTGCTGACATTGCAGGTAAGGCTGGTGACAGAGGAAGGGGTCTTTAGCACCCATTTACTCCTGGCTACAGCCTCTGAGGGAAACGCAGTGGTCCTTTCTGAGGTGAGGTGGACCATTGAGTCCAGTAGCAACCCTGAACTGAGAGTGTGCTGTGTGCAGCACTTATTAGTTTCACTTTCTGTTCCCTTTAATTTAGAAGTGCAGCTCTACTGACCAGAGGACTACAGAGAAAAGGTTAACCAGAGGCCCACAGATGATCTCTGTATGGCCTTCTCATAACCCATGGAGAGGCATTGGCAGTCTCAGTGACCGTCTCAGGTCCTGTAGCAATGTCCCCCAAAAGCTGAGGCCCCTGACTTTCATACAAATTGTACTCTATCTATCTATCTATCTATCTATCTCTCTCTCTCTCTCTCTCTCTCTCTCTCTCTCTCTCTCTCTCTCTCTCTCTCTCTCTCTCTCTCTCTCTCTCTCTCTCTCTCTTTTTCTCTCTGTCATTTGAAACACACTATGATAACTTTTCACAACCACCTTATTCATATGTATAAAAGTAAATAACAATTAGGTAAGCATTTATTACACCCTAATGATAGGCCAGAAAACTATCTAGTACAGCTCTGAGCGCCACTCGTTGACTCACACATTCATTTTAAAGTTCGTAATCCAAGTGCTCCTGATGCCTCTCTGTGATTAACTGTATAGCAGCTTAATTCTTTCATTTGAGGATTAAGGAGTTAATGTATGCATACACACATATCTGTCCGGTTTACGCATTTTATGGAGCACTTAAACTAATCAGAGATATTTTTTAGCAAATATCACTGTGCATTCTGTTACTTGTCATTTTATTTTCATTATTTATCCTTGTTTACATAGTGCTTTTATATAGATTCTGGGCTATGCATAATAACAGTAAAAACCTTCTGCTGGATGAAGATGCCACAGATGACATGGTACCATATATGATAGTATTATTTGAAAACGAGGCTTCTTCCGAGATTTTGCTAACTTCACAATTATATTACGAGGAAAGAGTGCTGCACGCCTTAGTTTATGCCATTTTTAATTTGAACTAGAGTGAGCTACTGCTAGGAAATTGTTCCTTGCCAAGTCGAGTGGCCTGTTTAGCAGGACTTGCTTCGTACCTTTCTTGTAGGGAGTTGAGAGATAGACTTGAAAAGATGAAAGCAAGAATTAGGTGAGATGGAAAGGGTCTGTCAAACATTACAAATGTACTTTTAAACAGCAAAAGTGAAGGACCTTTGCTCACCACCATCTTAGCCATACTTTTACCCACTCTGTATGTATGCATCTATTTGTGTAGATAAGGGTATCTGTAGAGTGCTGGCCTACTGCAAGGCAACAGAGCACTGAGCAGTGTCTTCCCTTCGATTCATGATCATTTATAACGTGGCAGAACATTTAGGTGGTGGTTGTTTCATATCGTCTTGCAAGGTACTGTTTTCTGAACAGATGAGTCTTAAGTTCCTTCATGATTTCCAAGGAGTAGGGCTTAGAATGCTTTTCTGAATCTGGTATCAGACAGGAAATTCCTCGCTTCTTTCAGGAGGGAAAGCTGGTGCCATGATGTCTTAGTTTTCATAGCCATGTGTTCTTTGGAGGAGAGGTCTGTTTTGAGGGTGAATGCAAGTGAATTTGCATTGGCTGTCAGCTGGCGTTGGTAGATGATGGAGTGGTGGTTGGCACGATCATCTGGGCCCAAGGTGGGCTTTTTCAGCAGGGGGGAACTGTCCTGAAGGAGATGTTGATGATATGGATGAGGGTATCTCGTTCAAAATCTTTGGTAATAAGTTATCTTTGTGGGTATTGGCTTTCAGGAAGTGATTGATGGCATTGCACTTGTCGACTGTCGACAGGGTCATCAAGCAACACACTAGAAGACTACAAACCATCCAGAACTCGGCAACCAGACTCATCCTCAACCTCCCACACAGAACTAACATCATGTCACACCTCAAGAAACTACACTGGCTCCCGATACACAAACGTGCTCAATTCAAACTCCTCACACAAACATGCAAGACATCTCCTGCCACCAACCACCCGGACACCTCCACTCCACAGGAGTTCTACCAACACACATCCAACGCATACACACAACCAGATAAGGAGGATGGGTGTTCGCTTATATCGCTCCTAAAGCGTGGAACAACTTCCCACTCCACATCAGAGCCTCCTCTGCTCTTCTTGAATTCCACAAGAAGCTGTAAACCTGGCTTTTCTATTAACTAACCTACCATGGCCACGGCTAGACACACACACCTGCTCAGCATAAAGATTCCCTCACCTGTGAGAGTGTGCTTTACACATACCATAACATAACATAACATGATTCATGGGTCCAGTAGGAGGCTGTCACAGTGCTTGAGTGCTTTGAAGAGTACTTTGCTTCTGTTGGTTGCTTTTGTTCTGCTGATGATGGATTTGCATACACGGTGGAGTCCAGTGAGTTAGGCGAGGTTGATGGCAACATTGGTCTGTCTCCCTTTCTTGTTGGTGTATGGAGTGCTAGTTTACTGAGACCTTCTCTACCATGGTGCGTAAGGTTTGGGTTTGAAGGATCTCGTTTTTGTTTGTGAGTTGAAGTCTTTGGGGCAGATTAACAAGGAAAGTGATTCAGTGCATGCTGTAAGCCATTTGGCTGCGCCGCACTGAGTCACTTTCAAAGCACAGGGATGCGACATATTTACAACAATATGTCGCACCTCTGTGCTTCCCCCTGCGCTGGCGCACAAACTGCTGCCATGCGCCGGCACAGGCACCCTTGCACAACGGTGCAAGGATGCCTGCGTCGTGGGGAGATTGTTTATGTGCAGGAAGGGTTCCCTTCCTGCACATAGTGCACATAAGCAATCAGAAATGGCATTAGCACCCATAGAACTTGCAAAACGTCATTGTTTTACTGATTGTTTACGTGCAGGAAGGGGCACCTTTCTGTACATAAACAGTCACCAGAGGTGATTTCCTCTTTCTATGCGTGCTGCAGAATGCGGCACGCATAGAAAGAGGAAAAAAACGAGGAGAAATGAATACATTTCTCCTCGTTGCGCATCCCTACGCCTCCCCTGGGGAGGCGTAGCTTTCAGACGCAATTCCTTATTTACAATTTCTCGTAAATCTGGAGATGTGTCTGGTTCTATGGGTGTTGCGTGGGAACACCCACTGCAACACCCATGGAACGCCCCTTTCACGCCAAAGTGCTGCGTGCATAGGGCCCATGTTTACAAGAACAGGAAAAGTCATGCAGGGTGGCTTTTCCTGTCCTTGTAAATATAGGGCACTAAAATGCGCTACCGGTGCGTCACAAAAAGTGATTCACCGGTGGTGCAAGGGGCTTGTAAATCTGCCCCTCAGTGTTGTTTAATGGTGGTGTGTTATAGATCAAAGAGTATGTTGACATCTAGTGAAGGCTACTGGGAGTTGGATACCTTGATGATTAGAGAAGGGTATAGCTTGCTGGTCAGTTCAGTCCAGGGGTGTTAAAGGCTTGCATTGGTTTGATGCTGAGGTACTTATGAGGGAGAGGGTACTGCCTTGAATGGGGTCGATTCGGTGATGTGCTGTTTGATGTTCAGGATGTTGAGGCATTTTGTGAAGGACCTTTTTCATTTTCTTGGTGCTTGATTCTTTGTGGAGGGTGAAGTCTCTAAGGAAAGTGGGGTGGGTGTGTTGAACAGAGACAGAGCTGATGAGGTCTAAGAGTTCTTTGGTGAAGTTCTTATTAGTGCCGGGTAGATCTGCAGATCACAAAGAATATTGTGTTCTTGGATGCAGAGATGGACAAATGGAAGGTGAGGAATTCAAATTTTGTGAGTATTCCTGGTTTGCTAAGGTTGCAGGGGCAGGTGGATTTCAGAATGATGGCAACACTCTTACTTGCCTTATGTGAGTGATTAGTGCATTGGATGTTGCATCCTGTGTGAATGAGGATGTTTAAGGTGTATTTGGATGTGGCGTGTGAGACACATTGTTTTGTAATGAGAGTGTCTTTAGGTTGTGTTGTGTGATGTCTATGATGTCAGTGGAGCGGAGAACTGTCACATGTGCACTGATGAGTATGGGAAAGTGGTTATGTTGTGCTGGTTGGGTACATATGCTGTTGCGAAGGATGTGAATATCACTGTGGAACATTGCCATGGGAGTGTATCTGAGTGGATCTGTGTGGTCTGGTTCTGAGTTTGGGGAGAAGGGCATGGTGTTTGAGGTACATGGTGAGGGTACTTTACCTGTAAGCAGGGGATCCTGCATCCAGAAAAGTACCCTTAAATTGTGAGGACCTAGATTATTCCTGGTCCGAACAGGCCCAACAAGAGGCACCCTTGACCTCAAACACCCGTTGCTGATGGTGTGCAGGCAAGACAAGCCGTGGGAGAGGCCATTTTAGAAGGTGGGTAAGGGATGCAGTGATCTGATAGGTGGGTGAGACTGGCTTTGGTGCAGAACTGGCCATTGTGACTACTAGGGTACATCTGGCCTTAGCAATTACTGATTGGTCCAAATTGCACTGAGTGGGAAGGCAGGAAAAGGAGGTAGCTAGATGATTGGCCAGTGGAGACTGGCAAAGCTGTCAGTCTGACTGATGTAGCTTCAGGAGTACTTGTGCCCCTTGGGATTCGATGATTGGTCCTATTTACACTGTGCAAGAAGGCAGGAAAGGGAGAGAGTGAGTTGAGTGGCTGGAGGAGGTTGTTGTCCGAATGGATGCAGTGAATTCCAAGGTGTTTCTGTACTTAAGAATGTGTGCCCTGAGATTCCTATATTTCCAGAGGAAGAGTGCCTCCAGCACATATACACATGTGACACTAAAACTCCTTGTGATATACTGGAGTGTGTGAGTGAGGGGCTTGAACATATCATGTGCAAATGTGATAGTTAGTGGGGGTCCCCTTCAATGTACCTTGCATGGGGGGCTCCTAAGGTTTCATTACACCACTGAAGGCAACAGCATCTAAAATGGATACCACCAGCCTCCATAGTCCCCACACATGAGTTACACAAACAGCACATGTACACGCACTGGTCATGGAAGAGGTGCTGTTTACACAGAGGCTTTTGACCTCTAGATTGGAAGACAGCAGGGGCAACTCTGAATAGGAGCAGGATGCTTTCCCACAGTTTTGAAGCATAGATTCAGCATGTCTGTTTCTTAGTTTTCCTGTTCTCATTCTTTACATTTGTGTGCTTCCAGCCTTTAGCGGCTAAGTAGTTTGGTGGTTATACCAAAAAGCCTGTTATGTGATGTAGCAATGTAATTCATTCAAGGCTGGGGGGATGTGATGGAACTTATATTGACCTCTTTTGAGTCATGCGGAGGCATGTAGGATTGCTTTGATGGGAGTCAGAGATTAATCCAATGTCGATGAATTGGGTATCATCACCGTCTAGGAGATGACTACACTGATGTTGCTGGGTTTGAGGAGAGGTTGAACTTTGTTGATTTTAACAAGTAAAGATTCCTAAAAATTTTTGCTGACTGTTGACTTCTCTCCGTAGTCGGTTATTGGAGGGTCAGTTAGTCATTCGATGCACTGCTTGACTACCTGACGACTTTGAAGAGAGCTATTCCGGTTTTAACCGGTACAATGATGCTTTAATTGCAGATAGATCTTCCTTTCGAGTAGTGAGGAGACTTTTCTGCTGTAGGATGCCTGTGCAAGACTCCATTGCCTGCTTACCGCTCCTCTGCCTGTAGCTGTCACTGGCTTTGAATCACTTCCTTGTTATACCAGAGTGCTGACGGTTTGAGTTTTTAGGTCTGGACTAGAGACAGCTTTAGCTGTCTTACTAGATTCTTGTTTTCCCAAAAATAAAAACAAAAATACATACACATACATACAAGGCAAGGGTTTTCAGTCAGCCCTCTTCATCCATTGGCCTGTTCAAATGTCATTCACATTTCCTTCCATACACCATAGCGTACAGCACATGCCAATGGTCCCGCCTACTTCATTAATTGATTAGCTGTCTGGCAGTGTGAATTATGATATTTTACATGATCACGTGTGCATAGAAGCCTGAAAAGGAGAGCACTTCTATGCTAGGCCTGGTGTAACTGGACCTATGGGCAACATCTTTTTGTATTCTTGCATATTTGCCTATTGTTTTGTATATTGCATGCGTTTTCACAATAAATGTAAAAAATATTGCACACTTGCCAGTGTTAAACCTATTGGCTTACTAAAGCTTCTTAGTTTTATAGGGCACGCTCGTCTGTGTTAGAGTTTTGTGTTGCTGATTGTCTCTAGCATGGTGTCGAGCTGAGATGTGTGAATGGCAGGGGTTTTTAATTCAGTGAGATGTCAGGTGGCACAAGTGAGGCATTATTAAATGAGCACAAGACTAGAGACGTGTGATAATAGTGTAAGGAGTGCCCCTTCTGGGCGGCCCCTGGCATATGGACATCAAATGCAAGTGCGTGGAAGAGTTTGAGATACCACGGGTTTCTTCCACGCTCTCGCATGATCACTGGAAACTCAGGGCCTCATTTATGGCTTTTTTGCCGTAGGCAAGCGCAGCAGGCCTTGCTGCTGCGCTGCCCTACGGCAAAAGAAAAGGGCAGGAATGCACGTATCTATTAGATACAGCGCATTCCTGTCCTTTTTCCCTGCGCCGGCTCACAATGGGCTGCCGTGCGCCAACGCAGGCACCTTTGCACCATGGTGCAAGGGTGCCTGCGTTGCGGGGATGATTATTTTTGTGCAGGAAGGAAAGCCTTCCTGCACAAAAACAACCACAAGAGGCTTTTTCCTCTTTCTATGTGTGCTGCAGAATGCAGCACACATAGAAAGAGGAAAAACGAGGAGAAATAAAGATATTTCTCCTCGTTGTGCCTCCCTTACGCCTTCCCTGGGGAGGCGTAAGTTTTTGACGCTGCCTCAGACTTACAATTTCTCGTAAATCTGGGGCAGTGTCAAAAAGCCATGGATGTTGCTAGGAGCGTCCCCAGCAATACCCATGGAACACCCCTTTCACGCAGTTTTCTGTGTATAAGGCGCACATATTTATAAGGCCATGAAAAGCCACGTAACGTAGCTTTACGTGGCCTTATAAATATGCCAGTGGCACCTTGCGCCACCGGAACCTAAAAAAAGTGACGTTCCAGCTGCGCGAGAGTGCTGGTAGGGTCTCATAAATGAGCCCCTCAATTTACAAAAAGCATTTGCAATGCAATAGGTCTCGCAAGTGCGAGATTTTGAGCTATTGGCATTGTAAATGGCAATGCCTTTTATTTATGTGTTTAAAAAACCAGCAATAATAAAAGGCATTGTCATTTACAATACCAATAGGTCAAAGTTTCTAAAATGAGAGACCTATTGCATTGCAAATGCTTGTTACAAATGTTGTTAATTACACTTGTTGGCTTTGCCAGTTCTGAGAAACATAAAAAAGGATTAACGCGCACAGGTGATAAATGAATGACAGCAGGGTGATTGGGTGTTCTTTTAAGATGTAAAATAGTCCATTATGCATTCCGAAGTAAGCTTTTCCTGGAAGTCGTAATGACTTTAAAAACAGGGAGCAGTGAGGCCTAGCTATGCAGTCACACTGGAAGAAAAAGGCCTCCTCGTTCAAAGATACCACAGGGCCTAAATGAGACATCAACTGCCGAGAATAAGTCACTGCATCTGCCTCAGGGGGAACGTTTCGGTCAAAAGGAAGCTTAACATTAGCCTGACTGGGTGGGGGACACAAGTGTGTCTGGCAGAGAGGATTATCAGGATGGCAGGGCCTAGCTAAACATGCATGCGTTTCTTTAGTAATGCGCGTACATCCCGTCATTAAGGTGCATCATATCACGTTACGATCCCAGAACATTTTAAACATACAGAAAAAAAATGCAAAGTAAGGGCTTTGGCGAGCGTGGTCAAGTGATTGCCAGTGTTTTTGTCGTGCATTTTACACACAGGGCCTGTTCTAGGGCGGTGCGATCGGTGCCACCGCACTGGGCGCTGACTTGGGGTGGGGGCGTCATTTTTGCAAGTATATTCTCATTTTAAAAGCACCTGCTGCCGCGTTTGGCCTTCAGCAATTTTTAGGCATCAATTAAAATGTCAAGATAACTCCCCTGATTAATCGTCTTCCTGGAAAGAGACCAGAGGTTTGTGTAGTGAAAGTTTTGACTTATCCTAAGGTAGTGCAGAGGGTTAAAATGCCTGCTGCTAAGAACATGTACCATGCAGATAAGAAAGTGCATATAATGGAAATAGGTCAGTCTGTTACTGCTTCTGTAAGAGAGCTCCTTTTTTACTTGTTTATAAGTCAAAATTCTAATATAGAACATTGAGCTATTAACTGTCATCAAAGAGCTGCATGCAAACTGCAAGGTATATATTAGCGCTATATGTTTTTGCCCAGTCTTTCATTATCCTAATCTTGCCAAAAGGGTTCATTTGGGTAGAAAAAAATCTTATTATTAAAGAAAACCCCTAACAATGATATTATGTTTTAAATTCTGAATTTGTGCTTTTCAAGAATAAGGACTCTTAAATGTCACTCCTACACTACACCTTGTAGTCCTGTCTGATGTAACATTTCCTATACACTGATTTACACACATATGATTGTCTCTGTGCAATGCGTGTGTGATGTAAAGTGCTCTGACACCTTACACTGGTATGAATGGTACTATAAAACTAAATGAATCTGAGAGACAGTGGTTATGGAGACTTGAGGGGCACTGTTAAAGGGTGCTAGTGAGGGAATCCATATCAGAGGTGGTCATTGGGGGGGGGGGCGTCAACAAATATTTTCGCACAGGGCACCACCAGTGTTAAAGCCGGCCCTGTTTACACATTTTAATTTGCCAATATAAGTGTGCCATAGAGGCACATCATCATGTATTGAACGGCGTTATAAAGCCAGTCCGAGCGCTTCAAAATTTACATAGGATCGTATGAGGCTAAGTAAAAGGGGACACGCTGTATTTTACCTTCAACGCCCCTTGCATGCGCTGCAACGCTAGGCGAGACCTGAAAATGACTAATACCTGCCTCACGAGCTATTCTTGTAGCTTCGGGGGACTGGAGTAGCGTACATTGTCACACTTGTAGGAGTGTGGTGGTTAGTTATTGTGTTGGGAGTGTAATTGGAAGCGCTGGCAGTGGCAATGGGTGGTGCAAGCTGAGGTGGCCTCCTAATGAGGACTTATTTTGTTACAAATTAAGCACTGCTGCCACCCGCAACAACACTTCAAGACTGCACATGCTCCCCTTGGCTTCCTCGTGCACGTGGCTATTAAAGGAAACGTAATGAAACAATATTCCGGTTTCTACGATGACTGTGTG
Source organism: Calotriton arnoldi (assembly GCA_963921515.1). Lineage (NCBI taxonomy): Eukaryota > Metazoa > Chordata > Amphibia > Caudata > Salamandridae > Calotriton > Calotriton arnoldi. The sequence continues at coordinate 254,295 of CAWUFW010004258.1, read as the reverse complement.
AACTGTGTCCTCTTTAAGCATGTCCCCCTGATTAGTTAAATAAAAAAAACACAGGTCTGTGTCAGACCCAGCGGGCTCCCTGCGCGCGGCGCGTTTGTAGCGAATGTTAGATTTTAAAGGCAGCTCTTCATTACGGAAGCCGTGTAGGACTGGCGTTTTAAAAGCTACTTAACCCCAGACATCCCTGGATCTTACGCAAGTATCCGAGCGGTGTTGTTGAAACAGCTGTGCACGAACCCCCTCCTCTCCTCCTCCCAGGAGTTTCTGGGTGAGTTGCGTTTGTTTGCACCCCATGCTGGCTCCCCACACACCTTGCAGCTAGCTTTGCCTTCATAGCTGGGAGTGACTGCACCACGGGGTTCCAATTGTGGGGGATATTGAGTCTGAGTGGAAAGCTTCTATTACTGCCGCCAGTCTCCGGGACTCCTGCTATAAATAGCTGTGTCCGCAGCGCACGTGCGGGCAGTTTACTGTGTGAGGAGAGGCGCCCCTGGAGCGGCCCGTGAACGGTAGAACTAGTGGGGCTTGCCAGCCTTAATCTAACAGGAGCCAAGACGCGTCATGACCTACACTGCAGCAGCCTTAAACAGACTCTGCCATACACACACTACCACGCACTGGAACTCACACTCTTAAAGAACCCCCACGCCGTCTCACGTGACGCACAGTCACGCATCCTGCGCGCAATCATACTACTACCAAATCTAGCAATAATGACAACAATAATAAAGCTGCAAATTGTATATGGCACGTCATAGTGCGGTACTGGCGTTTCTAAATATAGCAAACAAAAGGAGATGATGGATGGAGAGCTGAAACTTTTCAGACACTCACCCCCAGTCACAGATCTGGGTTGAATCCATCATCATTCTTTAGCTCACTTCACCACCTCAGTTCAGACCCAGCTATATGCAAGTCAGTCTTGACCCTGTGCCTCATGGGAACAGTTCAGCCCGAACTGCCAAGCCAGGTCTTCCCTGAATCGGAAACAAGCATCCTGGGACCGGTTTCTGGGTAACACCCTTCATCAGCCAGGCTAGCTTGAATCCAGTGGCAAAGTGAGCAAGGGACCCACGTCTGGGCATACCCTGCCAACTTGGGCCGAACTGTTCCCTTGAGGCACAGGGTCAAGACTGATTTGCATATAGCTGTGTCTGAACTGGGGTGGCAAAGTGAGCTAAAGAATGATGATGGATTCAACCCAGATCTGTGACTGGGGGTGAGTGTTTGAAATGTTTCAGCACTCCGTCCATCATCTCCTTGTGTTTGCTTTGTTCGCCCTAAGTTGGCAGGGTATGCCCAGACGTGGGTCCCTTGCTCACTTTGCCACTGGATTCAAGCTAGCCTGGCTGATGAGAGCTGTTAGCCCGAAACCGGTCCCAGGATGCTTGTTTCCGGTCCAGGGAAGACATGGCTTGGCAGTTCGGGCTGGACTGTTCCCTTGAGGCACAGGGTCAAGACTCATTTGCATATAGCTGTGTCTGAACTGGGGTGGCAAACTGAGCTAAAGAAAGATGATGGATTCAACCCAGATTTGTGACTGGGGGTAAGTGTTTGAAAAGTTTCAGCACTCCGTCCATCATCTCCTTGTGTTTGCTTTGTTTCTAAATATAGAACAGACTTTGGCATTACAGGATGTAAAAGTATTCAATTCATCGTTCTCGGGAGGATTAAACACTGAATTGACTCGTATATCTATCTATCTCTCTCTGTCTATCGATTTATCTGTCTATCTATCTATCTATCTATCTATCTGCTTCACTTCAATGTGCTACACTCTGCCTACCCATGTCCAAGGGCGGCATTGAGGCGCCATGGGAAGGTGGAACAAGCCAACCCTCTCAAGGTGACGGGCCACACTAACAATAGAGGTGCTCTCGCTGTGAAGAGCGGCCTTCGAGGCTCTGCACTCTTCTGAAAATGTCGGTGTTTTTTTAATAGGGACAAACATATTGTACGCCGGCGCTGGGGCTGCGGCCCGGGGCAGGGAGCCCAGGGCTGCGGCCACCCTCACAATATAAAGCCCTGACACCATCCCTGGCCCCTGCGGCCTCTGCGGCCAGAGAGCGGCCCGGGGCAGTCACGCTGCAGACAGGGGCATTTACTGGGGAAGAATGTGACGGCCCCACAAAAGCCCACTCTGTGGCGCCCTCAACAAAACCTGTCACATCTCAACTTCTGCCTGAAAAGAGGCCGTGCCCCCTTCTGATCTCCGCAGCACTATGCGATGCCTCTGTGAGAAACAGGAGTGTGTGTTGGGGGTTGGGCGGGAGTGGGGGGTACCAGCAGCGTCAACTGCACAATGCACGCAGGCTTACCCCCACAGTGCTGTATGCAAGCCAGGCAGTTTTAACTAGAGATATTTGCATAGACAGAGAAACAAATATAACATATATATCCATATAAAAACGTGTGTCCATAAGTATACAGAGACATACATATGCAGTAGATGTCGATAAGATAGATTGATAGATAGATAGATAGATTAGTGTCTTTTGAGACAGTAAGGGCGACCAAGACAGGATGTGTACGACAGAGCTGCCTGTGAGGACTCACCTTTCCGGGTACCTCAGGTATGTGGTAAGTATAAGTTTTGTATGGATAAACCAAACCGGAGGGGAAGCAAGCGCACCGTGTGCCTCGCGACAAGAAACAGAGAGGAGCCTTGTGCTTTTTAATCAGCATGCATCTGCACCCGGCCCTGTTAACTAAACTTTGAAGTGGTCCTCGGTATTAAAGAAGCAGCCGGTGTGGTGTGCTCACGGGGTGCAATGTACACGGGACGGGGCCCTCGCAAACGTTACCGCCTTCGTTATTTTAGGGTGCCTTTCTCATCGGTGCTGTCTCTTAACGTTTAGCACTGAGAGGCCTTCTCAGGCTAGAACGTCACAAACCCCTCCACCAATAAAGTGTTTTCTTTGTAGTTGTCTGGCATAATTAAAGATGTTGTAGGGTCAGGCATAAATGTGGAGATCTAAGGGGAAAAAACCGGAGCACTGCTGTAAAATATGCACAAAGACTTCAAGGGTGTCCAATCCTCCGTAGAGGAAGCGGGGGGCACCCTCCGTGCAGAAGGGAGGGAGCGCGCGCCTGGAGGGTGCACTAGTACCTGCAGCCCCACCTGGACGTCCATAGATCTCATGTCTGCGGGGGTGGGGGTGATGCGGTGAGACACAAACACAGGGGTGTATATGCCTCTGGCAGTACCCGACTTGCGTCTGAAATGGTGCAACCGGTGCAGTTCGGTACAGAGGCGCACACATCTCAGACACCTGTCTGAAAGGGGCGCCGTCTACACAGGGATGGACATGTATCAGAAAGCGCCCTCGCATGTCTACAGAGGAGGAGGAACGACATGGCACACGGAGGTGTAATTGTCTCAGACTCCTCATGTCGCCTACCTGGGACAGGTATCGTTGAATACAGACACCCTCGCCTCTCTCCTGTGGGCCGTGTAGCATAGAGGTGAACATGTCATAAAATAGACGTGCTTCTCTCTTCTGCCTACAGGGGCCATGTGCGTGCCATGTTGCAGAACAAATGTACACGTCTCACAATGTCAGGCAACCGACAGAGCTGAGAGCAGTACAGTGGTACACATAAGTGTATATTTCTCAGACAGCACCCTGTTCTGTCTGCAGGAGTGTGTGTGTGTGTGTGTGGGGGGGGGCAGCAGAGGTACTAGGGTGGACATGTCTCACTATACTAAACAGAGCCCCTCTTCACCGGCCACCCGGGACACAGCCTACATTTGTGCAGGTGCAGGGGACCCCCGCTAGGGTGCAGTGCGCCCTCTTAAACAGACCTCGCACTCGTCGCTGCACAATAATGGTGAACTGTCACCGAGCGCAGACACTCACAGGGAGCAGTTTATGCGTCAGAGCTGTGCAGATAACCCTGTCAGACACCTGCGACACCAGAGGGAGCCTCGAAGTCTGCTCGGCGCGGCCTGCCTGTGCCTGTCCTAGCGGCCTTATGCGCAGTGTGCGCCAAAACCGCGCCTGCCTGCAACAGCTGCTGAATGCTAGGTAGTAATACTAATAACAGTAATGTTATTGCTGTTATTGTTAATAATGCTGTTATTATTTCATAAAGCGCTTGAAAGCGCGCATCTGTTATTTCTATGCACTGTAGAAGACTTGTACATAAATACACCGATCTTCCTCCAGCTTCTGGGGTGAATGGCTACCGCTAAACATGGCGTGCGTGGCCCCCTGCCCTCAGCGAGAGCCCTTCGATAGCCCACTGTCTTCTGGCGCATGCGCCATGCTTACTCCATGTTTGTGAAAATAGATGTGCCTTAGGTGAATGCTGTGACTGTGACGTCTTATTGCAGTAAGCCTGATGCAAATAAGGCGTGATCTAGTTAATACGGTCAGACGCATTTACAGAAAGTTAAACTTGTATGAAACCCAGGATGCAATTAAAAACAAGCGCGGCCGCTAAAGTGAAAGCGACCGCGCTGCAAATAAAAAAAAAAGTGCTCACCGATTAATTGAAGGAGACAGTATAACGCCGCAAGTAAAAGATCCAGTCCTGATGGGCGGTTCCAAAAGTAGACAAGGCGGTAACAAGGAGGGACTAAGAAGCCTCATTATCAATCGGAAGCCTGCGTTTACCATGGAAGATGATGCCAGCCAATGAAAAAGATGGGCGGGGCTTCCACCCCACTTCTAAAACATACCCTACTACAATATGCCTCGCAGAGCGAGCAGCGCATACGCGCTGCAATGCTAGGCGAGACCTAAAAACTACAAAGTATTCCCTAGACAATGACGACTGGGCGGAGGCACCGGAATCACCGCAGGGAGCCGCAATAGCTTCACGGCTAAGATTAATCCAATTCAAATATTTAAATGGAGAATATTTCACCAGACATAGCTTGTGGAGGGCGGGTCTGATCCCCTCCCCTGTCTGCTTGCGCTGTGGCAGTGCAGATGGTACATTTATTCATACAGTCTGGCAATGCACTGCGCTTACTCGGTTTTGGAGCGGGGTCACGGCCTGTCCATCAGAGATCTTGGGGTGGGACATTTCTATGTCACCGAGGCTTATACTACTACATATCATGGAAGGGATATAAGCGTCATTTGTTGTTCCTGGGCCTTACCCTAGCCAAAAGAGATGTCGCCAAAGCATGGAAAGCCCAACTTCCTCCCACGTTGGCAGCCTGGAAAACAGGTCTGGATTTCTGTATGGGCCACGAGCTACCCATATTCAAAGCTAGGGGTTGCCCGCAGAGACACCCTAAAATATGGAACAGATGGGCAGAATACAGGGGCCTATATCTGGCGCCCCCCACCCCAATGGCAATAGATTCTGAGATATGGGAACCAGTAGAAATTGGAAGACGATAATTGTGCACCGGGCAGGACTGAAAAAGACGTGGTGTCTAGAGGGGTACTTTGAATGGAAGGATATCGTCGACATGGCACAATATGTTATATTGTTGAGAGTTAATGTTCGTAAGCTCATTATGTTTCTGTTCGTTTCTCATAAACTCTGTACAGATACATAGCTGTCGCTAGAACAGACGTCACTAAGCTGTGTTTATGTCATAAAGAATATCCTATATGTAATGAAGTGACTCTACTTGCTGACAAAATAAAATTTGTTTTGAAAAAAAAACCTACAAAGTATTAACCACACACTGGCAGCAAGAAAGAAACATGATGAATGGATGAACTATGTAATACTTCTCCGCTGAAGCGGTTTCATCTTTCAGGAATACAACTTGTCTTTACTATGGGGATGGAAACTCATAACAAGAATGCGGCACAGCTTCAATTCTTGAATTTCTGGGTCTCCGGTTACTTTTAAGACTTACATTGATATTGTAAGCATTGATTTCTTCAACTCTAAAGACAGACGGGCCCCACAAAAAAAATGTTTTGAGAGCCTAAGAGACAGATTTGTTCTAACAATAAATGTTGTTGCCTTGGAAGGAGCATGCCAAGATTCGTGATTCGTTGATTGGAGGACCAGCAGCAACACACGCCACCCCTGTCCTGGAGTCCCCACTCCCAGGAGTCAGTAGTTCTGAAAGAAAACTAGTACATTTTTTATAAGCTCACTTTGACCCCCCGGTCACACTCCTCCAGGTCAGGAATCAACAACGAATGCTTCTCCTCATTGGATAACCGCGCTGTGTTTTACTTTTTATCAGGGTATGTAGTGTCATAACACAACTTGTGTACATTGTGATTGCCGTGGGCTCGGGCAGGCCGCAGGATAAGGCTGTCACTAAGTATCAGTCCTGCCACCTCACACAGTGCCAACGCGTCACACAATATGGGCTCCCTTCACACAGTCACCCGGTGAGGAGCAGATATCACACTGGGGCAGGGAAGGGGAGCTGGAAACCCTGCAGTGAGTGGGTTTCCAGCTCATCTTTGGAGACTGTAGGCAGCCAATGTCCATTAAACATTGTGAAAACAACCCAAGGCATCAGTGGCAGCATCAGCAAACATTTGTTGTTTGAGAAAGGGGAAGCTGGTGGGGAGAAGGTGCAGAAGTTCCAGCAGGCAGTTCTCAGCATGACGCTTCGCCCCTCCAAGCCCCCTTCCCCTCTTCACACAGTCACATTTTTTGTGATGTTGGCAGGTCTGAAGTATATGCAATAAACAAGCACCAAGGACTTGGCGTCAACAACACACTGATATGGGCTTTAAAAGAACAAGAATCAACTCCAAGGACTTTGGTTTCGTTCAGAGTGGAATACATGTGTGGTAATGGGTGGCCTCAATTATTGCAGACTGACTCATGAGATATTGCCACATCCTCTGTGGAAGTTACCGCTAGTAAGAAAGCACAAACATATTCTAGTAAACTGCTGAATGCAGAAGTTGTGTTTTTGAGCCCACTGTAGCACACATTTTAGAGCATCTTTTCTACTTACACTTCTAATGGTAATGGCATACTACAGACTGCAGTAATGCTATTATTGCTCTGGGTAATAACTCTGGATTTAGTACAGCACTCTAAATGTTGACAACACCTGGCAGCCATGCATGCAAAGGGCTGTCTTTCCAGACATGCCTAGAAAGAGACACACCGGGCCGGGGCTCAGTCACTCCCACTGCCCCTGTTTGTCCTGCATATGTCCCCTTGCCCGTGTCCATATGTATGTTATGTTGAAAAATGCGCACAACAGGGTGACTCAGCTGGGACTTTCAATCCGTGAGGTTATAACAAACCGGGAATCAAAACTGAAGTTCCTATTGAAGGGAAGAGGTGTGGCGCCGCGGCCAGGGCGACTGACGCTGGACGCTGGGGATCACGGTTCGATCCCTGGCTCCGGCGGCAGGGGTCTGCCCAGCACCATGCGACTCTGGGCAATAGCTCGCTTAATCTTCCCAACGGCCCCCAGCGCCGAGATACCCCTTCGGGGGTGATTCGTGCGCTATACAAGTACTGGATTTACATTTACATTGATGGTGGGTGGGTGATCTGCATGTCAGGTGGCATCCTCAAGAGATGGCTACTGCACCACCACATCCACAAGGCCTCATGTGATGACGCCCGGGCACGCTTTCCACTACAACCCACTCCAGTGGCTCATCCCTCCTGTGCAAGACCACCATTGGTCAACACCAAGCATGGTGTTTGTCTCTGCTCTGGATTTCCCATTTTTTGTACTTATTTTAAAAAAAATATTTTTGACTTTTAGTGTTTGCTCCATTCAGCTTTCCCAATTGATTGATTTAGATTCCTGTTCCAATGTGTTTTCATGTTATTTTACTTTTTATTGACATGCAATAGGATGTTTTACGTGTGCCCTTTCTACTACTACTAAAACAACTTCATTTATCTGCCACATTAGCGCCGATGGTCCCAAGGCGCTGGATAGCACTAAAACTCAAATCAACCAATGTGGTGCGGGCCAGGAGAACTAGTTTTATAAAAGTATCACTCTATTATTTTCTCTTGTGAAATATGAAACCGTACAAGTTCTACGTTGTCCTTCTTTGACTTCTCAGAAACCCATCTGCCCAAAGTCTGCAAGAGGTAGGACTGGAACCTTTTCTTTGTTTTTACCAAACAGCTGTGGGAATGGCAGGGTGCATGCTATAAAATAAATAAATATGATCATTTGCTATACTTGGTTGACTGATTTCTTTACATAATTAGTTGAGTATTTGCACTTGCAAAGATACAGAACACCCAATCAATGCCAAAACAAGCAGCATAGGAAAACAAACACCATGACAAGAACAGACCTGCAGCGAATATTGTTTTCCAACCAGCAGATAGCAAAACAGTTTTCAGTTCCACTGGTCCATTGTAAAACTCAGGCACTGCTAGGTACCGAATCTAAGTGCTACATGTATTGAGTGGGATTTTCTGTAATTACAGCATAATGCAACCTTCTTTGGTTGAAATGAGTCGACCACTAAATTATGGTTGTATGCGATTGCACAGAAAAACAAATTCAGAGAATAATAATGTTGAGAAACCATCCCCTAAACTATTTAAGCCAGATTTTAAAATTTCCAACATGAATGACATTTACAATTTATTAGAAACCCAGCCCTAGAATGTTTTACGCACCTTTCACCTGCTTTTTTAAGGTGTTAATGCCAAATATATTCTATATCAGTTCACTACCTTCCCATATCCTGACACTGGATGACATTTCACCTTTGTAATTGCTGTCCTTTCCACTGTTGTTTTCCCTCTCCAGCTGCTGCTCCCTTCCTCCTTTCCTCCTTAGCCCCCTGTGTTTTTTTGAGTCGCCAGCCTTCATCCATATTTAAAATTAGTTTATTATCCCCATTGTCCTCCATTTTTGTACTTGTTTTTTAGCAGACTGCCTTCTGTACATTAATTCCCCCCTTTGAATACTTTCCCTGTCCTGTAACCCTCTACATATGCCCCCTTACCTCTTTTTTTCTCTTAAATATTAAAACGATGTTTTCCAACTGGGATTTTGTATGTGGTCCAAATTTTTATATTTCAAGAACAATTTTGTAATTTTTGTTTCTTTAAGCAAATTAATATTATTATTGGCAACCAAACAGAATTCTTATTAATTTGTATTTCCATGAAGTGGGTTTTTGAATATTTAGGTTCTCAGAAGTGGGGTTCTCTTATAATGTGTTGTTTTTTAAATATAAGTTTGTGTACCGCAATAAAAGAAACATTTAAACAACATTTGCTGTTTTTCCTTGGACAAGAACAAAATTAAATTGAAGTAGTAGCTTTTGACTATCTAATGTCTCTAAAAAGGGCATGTGAAGCATTCTGCCATTCCAACACAGTGACTTGGATAGATTAAGTTAAAAATTATTGCAACAAACAGGTAGCAGGTATTGTATGTATGTATGTATGTATGTATGTATTGATGGAGCAGGGTTTTCGCGAAATAAAACCTGCTCGAATTGAACCCTCAGTAACATTTACTAACCGTGTGTGGTGAAAAACTAATGTGGGAAAGAGACTAACATGAGGGAAAATGCTACTGCGCAAGCGTGTACTAAAGCACTGAAGTAGGTCGCAAAATGCTTCTTGACATGATGAAAAATAAAAGACTAATGCTGCTTTTGTGCACATTATTAACGTTTGCTAGAAAAATAAATATTAACATGGGTTGCACATGGATAGATGCAACATGGGGTGGATGCGTTATGAAAAGCATTATAAGTGATTAATAATGCCTGTGTTTGTTTTTCATAGAAGCATGGTTTTCTGTTCTGCGGGAAAACACGGGGTTAATGAAAATAAATAATTTCTCCAAATTCGAACTAAGCAAGACGATGACAGTAGAAGACAAGTGTCCTTCACCAGTCCTGTGTGCCTGCCAAGAGACAGCTGATAGAAACAAAATTTTCCTTGAGTGAAAGAACATTTCCTCTTCTTGCGGCACGAACGGATAAATGTGGCACATAATTTGCTACATGACTGGGATGGAGGAGACGAATGCTATGACAGAGGCTCGAATTTGTATTTCCTGGGGTGGAAGTAGATATGCAGAATAAATTAACAATAAGACATTGAGAGAGATGGGCATGAGGAGAGTGGTGTGACAGTACACCCCCTTCCTTAACCAATCATGCGTAAAGAAATCCTCTGTTCTGACACAAATTTGGGTTGGACATTTGTGTTCTAGGGTATGATTGAGGTTCCTGGTGGGAGGGGTTTTGGAGTTTTGCGGGAGTTGGTTCTGTTGGTGGTTTGCTTTCCTACCTGCGTGAGGAGAGGCCTTCTTTGCTGTCTCCTATTCTTGAGCTGGCTGTTCCTGTCTGCTGATTCCTGACTTAATCTTTGCCTCTTCAACTCTTCTTGAGGGGCCTTACTGCTCTCATGGCCTGGGAGTAGATTTCCTATTCAATTGGGTTAGTGTAGACAGAAAACTGAATTTGCATAAGCATTTGCAAATGTATTTTGTCTCTGAACCTTTTGTGTCTTCGCCTTTCCACTCCTTTATGCATTGACAATTTGAGATGTGTTTTTATCACAATTACTCTGATATTTTTGCTGGTGGTCTATGATTTGTACTGTATTTTGGTATTGATGAGCATTTATTTCACATTTTTAGATAAACATTATAAATATACAATTGTGTCTGTCTTTATTAGAGGTGTTTTTCTAGTTTATGAGTATTCTAGAAACAAGTATTGGTTTGCCAAACCCTGTCAACTATATAAAGATCGCATCGCCACAATTGGTATAATAGAAATGAAGACACAAATTGGATTTTGGTAATTTTGGTAATTTGTTTAGTAGTTCACTAACTTAGCGTGTAGGGACTTGTTGGGTGATGAAATTGGGCCTAGTTTGTGGAAAATTATTAGTCCCAGATCGCTGGATCAGTTTTGGTAGCAGCCTGATGGTTTATATTGATTATTTTGGCAAATTAATGGTTGAATTATTGATTTTGGTTACTAATATGAAAAGTTAGTGTCTTTGTTTTATGTAGTCTGGAAGTACGGGTGAAGTTACCTAAGATCCAGGGATGTTGATTTAGCCTCAGGGGCAGAGGAAGAGTGTGGAAAAGTATCACACTGCAGAAGTACTTTGTCTGTTGTTGTAATTTCGAACAGTGAAAGGCTGTTGATATTATTTTAAGGGACCTATTCTAAAGTATGTTAGTAAGCTGGATGCTATAGTGAAGTCCTCTTCCGAAACTTTAGAAAATACACCTAAAAGAGTACCAAGACCTAACTTCGCTTGCCTGTAATTGTGGAAAGTCCTCTTCCGAAACTTTAGTAAACCCGCCTAAAGGAGTACCAAGACCTCCTTTCACTTGATTGACGCTGGTCGTTATTCTACTGGTTGTAAAAGGTTCTCTTGAATGACTGAACTATCTTTCAATTAGTGGAGCAGACAAAGTAGCAGCGTTTTGTGTCGTTTCTAATAAGAATTTATTTAGAAAGACTTTGTAGTACAATTGCCGTATTATTTTGTAAAGAGAGGGTCAGTCGCAGGAGTTATACTGACGTCACAAAAAGCAGCGCTGGCATTGGTCAGATAGTGGGCGTGTATTGTGCTGTGATTGGTTGGTTGGTGTGAGTCGCGCTGGTATTGGACGAGTGTGAGCCAATAGAGTGAGTGGAATTACGGAAGGATTTTCCTTGATTTCTAAGATATTTAGCGAAAAGAGAGAGTTGAAAATGAAGTTGATAAAGATGATACAAGATTTGTTTAAAAAAGACAAGCCAATAGTTACTAGAGAGGGACTTCCTGTACCTCCTGCAAGATTGCCTGCTTCTTTTATGATGATAGAGCGTGGATATCATACGTGTACATGGTTAGAGAATTGGGTGAGTTATACGGAGGATGATGGAGTTTTAGCTTTCCCAGAGCATGGTACTTTCAATGTAAACGTTTTGGAGAATTTGAGAAGACGAATGAATTCGTTAAAACCAAATCCTAGACTTATGCAGTATGAGGTGCTTGAGGAATGGGAACATGAGGCGTACAGAAGGGAGAGAGATAGGAATGGGATGAAATATTGGAATACAATGAGATGGTATTCAGAAGCTAAATGGGATGCTCAGATGAAAAAGTGGAGGAGAGATGTAATCATAGATGGATTATATCCAGTAATGGTTGCTGAGGGACAAGCTGGTGGAAAGTGCAAGGAGAAAAAGAATAATGTAGAGACTTCAGAATTAGATATAGATCCTATTGAAATTGATGATGAGTTATTAGATGAGATGCTATTGAAGAGACCTCCACCATATCAGGAGAGTCCGAATGGGATTACTCCAAGTGCACCATTAATTGAAATAGAAGCTCCACAAGTTTCACAGGTACCACAAGTTTCACAAGTTCCATTAGTTTTACCGTCTTCATCAGCTACTCGAGTCTCACAGGAGAGAGAGATTGAAATGCTCCAAAGAGCAAAAGAAGAATTGACTCAGAAAATTAGTCAGATGAGTTTAAATGCAGAAGCGTTATCAGTTCCGGTAACAATTGGTCCTGTAGTTCCATTGTATAATGAGGGTCAAAATATTTCGAGAGTGCATGCATTGGCAGTTCCAGTGAATAGTGCTATTGATGTTAGTGGATCAGAGTCAAATGAGATGAGTACGTCACTGATTGATATTCCAGTAAATGGAAATGTGACTGAAACGCCAAAAAGGAATGTACAGATTGATCCTAGAAAATTAATGTAAAATGTGAGAGAAACGACTTCAGTATCAGGGAGTTCAGTGGGACCTTCGACAGAAGAGTTGGATGATTGGATTAGGGGAATGACATCTAGTAAGTCTAAACCGAGGATAGATATAAGAAGGTTAAGAGTAGATTTGGAAGAAATGATTATTGGTACAATAAGTCTGGAGAGATTGAGTAAATATCAGGATGATGAGTTGTTGTTCTTGTGTAAGAATATTACATTAAAAGGCGAGAAATTTGCATGAGAAGTTGGCAGAAGCAGCACAAGAATATGGAGTGGATATTGAAGAAATCAAATGCTTTACAAAAGACATATAGGTTGGATTTTAGTGACAAGGAGCTGGAGAGTTTGAATGCATCTGGTAAACGATTGCAAATAAAAGAGTTGATTAATACTTTGAAAAAATGGGGTGATTTGGAACGATGGAAAGGTAGATGGGCGAGAAAGAAAGAAGAGGCGCTTGCAAGTAAAGGTGTGACTGCATCTTCTTTGCTTCCGTTAAGAGAGACAGAACCTGCTGAAATGATATATCCAATGAGAGAAGTTCCGGGTGCTGGATATGTTCATATTCCTTGGTCAAGACAGGACATATTGTCTTTTACGAATGATTTCCCAAGGTTGAGAGAAAAGCCTGTTGAGTGGTATAAACAGGTAGAGAGGTTTGTAAAGGTCTCAAAGGTCCTGTTGAAAGATTTGGATGTTTTGTTTGACATTGTAGTTCCAGCTGATTTATGGACTGAGTGTAAGATTGCAGTGGATTGGCCAAAAGAGGAATATCCTAGAGATGTAAAAACTGGAGCGCCATCAGAAGAGGTGATGAAGAAATATAATCAGGTGATTACTTATTTGAAGAGTAAGATTTCCCCAAAAGAAACAGATTGGGTTAAGATTGACAGGACGACATAGGAGTCAAAAGAAACAGTACATGCCTATTACAAGAGACTTTTACAGGTGTTTAAACAGTATAGTGGTTTTGAAAGCATAACTGACAAAGATATGGGACATTTTGTGTATAAGTTTGTGTTTGGATTGAAACCTAAAATTAGTAATATGATTCAGCAGCATTTGATTTGTTGGCAGAACAAGACAGTGGATGAGATACTGAGGTATGCAAAGTATTGTAGTGATGATATTGAATCTAGGCATAAGAAATTGAAAGAGAAAATTATGTGGGCGCAAGTGAAAGCGGCACAGCAGAAAAATGGGAATTTTGTTGATTTTTCTCAAACAGATTTTCAAATGAAAAGACAGAATCAGAATTTTCAAAATGGTCAGGTACCTGGTATGAGTGTTGTACCGAATGGTGGTGTTCAAGTGCAATTACCGGGAAAGGGTAGAGGGTGAAATAATAAGGAAGAGATGAAGAGGAAGTTTCCTTGTCATGCGTGCGGAAGGTTAGGACATTGGAAGAATGAGTGTAAGTTCTTGTTAGAAAATAATGGACTGGTTCAAAATTCTAATCCACAGATGCAGAATGAGGTGGTTGTGAATCAACAACAGCTGCAACAGCAACAGGTAGTTACACCACAGGTACAACAGGTACAACAGGTACAAGTGCCTCAAGCTCCTATGCCAAATAATGTGAATGCTCAGGTACCGAGATACAGTGCGAATGCTAGATTTCACACGAGTGAACAAATTGGTAAGAAACAAAATTGACTGATGGCTTCGCAATATTGGTTGCAATGTCCTGAGAGTGATTCAGATTCATCTGAGGGGGGCAAGAAGAGGGTCCCCCTCAGGCACTCTTCCTGCCTGAGGGGGGAGGAAGAGTGCGTGCTTGGCGCATCTCTAGAGATAGATCAATCAGGTCCTTTTGTGGATGGGAAAGTGGAAGGTAATGATATTACATTCCTTGTGGACACTGGTGCTACCAGTTCTACTGTGAGAGCAGCAGAAATTCCAAACCTACCCCTCTCGGGAGAAACTATCCATGTTATAGGAGTTTCAAATAAGTATATTATAACTCCAGTGACCAAACCAATGGAGGTTCATATTGGAGAATTTAGAGATTTGCATCGGTTTGTGGTGTGCGATACGAGTCTGGTGAACCTTTTAGGTAGGGACTTGTTGTGCAAGATGAACTGCACCATCTATTGTACACCAGATGGTATTGCTTTCCAAACACCAGATGAGGATGTTGCTTTCAAAGTGATGTTAGCAAGGCAAGGGACAGAAGTGAATGATTTGTATCCTTTATTTACAGCGAAGGATTTGCCTGTTGAATTGAGAGATACTGTGATGACTGATGTGTGGGATTGTTCAGGGAAAGACATCAGATTGATGAAGGGTGTTGATCCAATTCAAATTTTGGTCAAACAAGGTGCAGAATTTACGAAAACACCACAGTATAAAATGAGTCCTGAGACTATTGAGGGAGTTACTCCTGTAATTGAGCAAATGATTCAACAAGGTATTCTGAGAGAAATACTAGGGAGTCCTTGTAATTCACCTATTATGGGAATTAAAAACTGAGTGGCAAGTACAGAATTGTGCAAGATTTGAGAAAAATTAATAAGATTGTAGTACCTTGTTGTCCGATAGTGCCAAACTCAGCAGTAATTCTTTACCAAATTCCCTGTGACGCAGAATGGTTCACAGTGATTGATTTGTGCCGAGCCTTTTTCTCGATACCCTTGCATCAGGATAGCCAATATCTTTTCGCTTTCCGGTTCGGAGACTGTGTCTTGGCATGGTGCCGAGTTCCTCAAGGGTATACATAGAGTCCTTCAATTTTTTATCAGATTTTGTAAAAGTGTCTGGAGTCATTGGTTATGCCAGAAGACTCAGTATTGGTGCAATACATCGATGTTCTATTAGTGGCATCAAAGACACGAGAAGCATGTGTGACAGATACAATTGCTCTACTGAACCATTTGGCAGTAGGTGGAAATAAAGTGTCACCAGAAAAATTGCAGTTTTGTCAAAAAGAGGTTCAATATTTGGGACACAAAATTGAGAAAGGAGTCAGGAAAGTATCACAAGATCGAATTGCTGTGATCTTGCAAATGGGTCCTCCCCGAATATAGAAAGAAGTTCGAATGTTTCTGGGCATGGTTGGATACTGCAGACAGTGGATCAGTGGTTTTTCACTGATAGCCAAGCCATTACAGAGATTGACTCACAAAGATGTAGTCGATCCGATCGAACTAGATGAAGAAAGCATGAAGGCTTTTTTTGAGTTGCGAGATAGTCTTTGTCGAGCACCTGCATTGGGAATGCCACATTATTCTAAAGATTTTGCATTGTTCTGTTGTGAAAAGGATGGATGTGCAGTTTCAGTTTTGACGCAGACACATGGCATATTTCTCTGCTACATTGGACTCAGTGGCTGCAGCGTTGCCAGGTTGTTTGAAAGCAGTGGCTGCTACTTGTGTGAGTCTGGAGCAGAGTGAATTAATTGTGATGGGACATCCATTGAGAGTGTATGTGCCACATTCTGTTGAGATTTTGCTGACAAGGACACAGCACATGACAAGTAGTCGTTTGACTAGATATGAGAGAGTGATCTTGGGTGCTGAGAATGTGACAGTAACAAGATGCACGACACTGAACCCAGCGACTTTGTTGCCGAGTTCGAGTTGTGAAGAAGTAAAAGATGAAGCAGATCATGATTGTCTGGATGTGACAGAGTTGTGTATGAAACCAAGGCCTGACATAAAAGATACACCATTGCCAGAATCAAATTGTGTGATGTTTGTAGATGGTTCGTGTCTGAGAGATGGAAAGGGTACTCTGCGTGCTTCATATGCAGTATGTACAGTGGCCATGGTTCTTGAAGCATCTTGTCTAAGAGGGATAAATTCAGCTCAAATTTCTGAATTGGTCGCTTTGACCAGGGCTTGTATAATTGGCAAAAATTTGAGGATAACCATATTTACGGATAGTCAATATGGTTTCGGGGTGGTGCACGATTTTGGTTAATTGTGGATGCAACGTGGATTTCTGACATCTTCAGGATCTCTGATTAGAAACAGCAAAGATGTAAAAGATTTGCTGAATGCATTACAATTGCCTAAAGAAATTGCAGTGGTCAAATGCCAAGCACATAAATCAGGAAATGATTATGTGACTAGTGGCAACAGATACGCAGACCAAGTGGCTCGTTTCTGTGCACAAAATTCGGTTTCGATTAATAAAGGAGCAGAAAAAAAGAATACAAATTGTCACTTGATGTTCTCTTCTGTAGAAACATGGGATGAGGTTAGACAATTGCAAGAAGAAGCTAGTGAGGAAGAGAAAGACATTTGGATTAAATCAGGATGTACAAAGAGACCTGAAGATGAAATATGGGTGTACATGGATGATAGACCAGTAATACCAGACTGTTTACTTTCACAATTTGCAAGGATATACCATGGAGTGACACATGTGGGAAGAGATGCTATGATTATGGTCTTCAAACAGTCATGGTACACTCCAAAGTTCAGGGTTATTGCAGAGAGTCTTTGCCAGAGTTGTGTAGTGTGCCAGCAGCAGAATCCAGGTAGAAAGACTGTTGTCAGTTGGGGGCGGATTGGAAAAGCAGCAGGTCCTTTTACTAGATTACAGGCAGATTTCATAGAGCTGCCTCCTTGTAATGGACTGAAATATGTGCTGGTTGTTGTTTGTCTGTTCTTTCGTTGGGTAGAAGCATATCCAACAAGAAGAAATGATAGTTTAACAGTTGCTAAGTTGCTTCTGAGAGAGATCATTCCTAGATTTGGATTTCCAGTCTCTTTAGAAACGGATAGAGGTACTTATTTTAATAATAAAATAATTTGCATGATTTGCGCAGCATTGCAAATTGAGCAAAAACTGCATTGTGCCTATCGACTAGAAGCCTCAGGTGTGGTCTAGCAAACTAATGGCACTATTAAATCAAGACTGTCAAAAGTGTGTGCATCCACAGCACTGAAATGGCCAGATGCTTTACCATTGGTATTAATGAGTCTGAGAAGCATTCCTGATAAAAAGACTGGATTATCCCCTCATGAAGTTATAATTGGGAGAGCAATGAGACAGCCGATTGTACCAGCAAATCAACTGATGATTATAACTGATGATTTGGTGCTTGATTATTGCAAAGGATTGGCTGATGTGGTGCGTTCTGTGTCACATCATGGTTGGAGAAAGTGCAACCTCAACACAGCAAGAGCAAGCACATGATTTAAGTCCAGGAGAGTGGATCCTGGTGAAGAAGCATGTGAGAAAATCATGTCTGGAACCTAGATGGCATGGCCCATACCAGGTAATACTGGTGACAACGACAGCAGTGAAGTGTGTAGGCTTTCCGAATTGGATACACGCAAGTCACACAAGGAGAGTCCCAAGTCCACTTGAAAGACAAGAAGAAGAAGAGCAGAGACTGGCAGAGAGTCAAGAAGAGACAGAAGCTGTGGAACGTGAAAAACATAGAGTCTGAAGCTACAGATTCTGAAAGCGTGGAACACGTGAATGATCGAGAACAAAGTCGAATAAAGTGGGCACCAGCTACTGGGTCTCGTGAGACTGCTGTTGAAAGTAATGATGGAGGAGTGTTAAATGAGAATCAAGAGCAAGTGCAACAAAGAAAAGAACTGAATAAAAGAACTTGCGAACTTGACACTGAAGCAGAGGGAACTGTGCAAGTTAAGAGAGCATGAAAAGGTGATGTGTGGCCAAAAGGAGTGAAAAGACTGAAATACACTCTGAAAAAGAAAATACCAGACACGATAGTTGAAGTACCAAATAAAACAGAACAAAGTGAGTCAGAAGAAGAATTAGTTTGGAAAACTAAGAGAGTAAGAGTTCCAAACAGGAAATACACAGCTCCAGAATGGACATATGTGGTATTGGAAGAAATTGAGCATACAGATCAGAGCAAAGACGACACTGGTACAAAACAGAGTGAAGCAAATGGTTTTGAACCACCCTAAAAGAACTGTGTAAACTAAAGGGTGCAGAAAATTAAAGAATTCGCTCAAAGAAGAAAAATGAACTAAAGAAGAAATTGAATCAAAGGCTGTGAAGAAATAAAAAAAAAAAAAAGAGGGGGTAAAGGAAGAAGAAGAAGGCTTGAAGTGTTTGGTTACACTACTTAGATAGTTTTATAGTTTTTTCTTTTTTCTTTTTGAATTAATATAAATTATTTCCTTAAAATGGCAAAAATAACAGAGACTGGATATCAAAATCGTAGGCTTAAACGTAGCTGTATTAATGCTTGCTTATTTAGTATTCTATTACTAATGTTGGTGTGGTTAACACTAATTGTTATTGTGCCTGTCTTAATGGTAACTAACCATAAAAATAATACTAATGGTGTGACGATTGAGAAAGTAGATATTAAAAGTCTTAAAGAAATCTCACAAACTAAGATAGAAAAGATGGAAGGTGATGGCATTTACCATCAAGGTAAATCAATTAATGACTTTTCGTTAAATGTTTTTACTAAATTGTTGTATGAATATGTTGATACGATGGATGCGAGAGATTGTTATGTGTGCATGCAATTACCATCGTCTGTCTCAGAGGGGGTGACTTACCATCACCTACCTTTAACATATGGAGTGTCTTGTAGATTACAAACGAGTCTATTTTACGAGAGAGGTAGCTTACAATATTATTATTCTAACATGGATTTAGTGTTTTCAGAAATTCCTATTAGAAAGAACATAAATAGAATAAGTAGTTCTGAAAATGCAGAATATATGGGGGAATTTTTCCATCTAACAAAAACAATAGACATAGTATATGCTCATAGACATAACTTAACATGTAGACTGCAGTTTGAAGAAATAGAATTCATTAACATGGTAGAGGATAAAAGGCAGGATTTCAAGAGAAAAGCTGCTGAGAAAAAGTTTCATGTACCTCCAGAGAAGGAGATTATAAAAAGGGTGAGACATAGGCTGCCATGACCCTGGACTGGCATCATGGAGGGAAGCTTTGCTTGCTTAGATTAAAAACTGATTATAACAATTATTTCAGTGGTTCTAGTGAGTGTGATCAAACTTTCCTAATTACGGGAGGATGGGGAATAAAAGGAAGAACTGATCCTGTCTTTCCAGGAATCTATTATGTGTGTGGTAAAAATGCCTACTATAGGTTGCCTGCACATTGTTATGGATGTTGCTATATTGGCATCGTATTTCCTAAGGTGGATCACTTGGATAAAAATGATAGAATCAATTAAATAAAGAATGGATTAATACGTAATAAGAGAGGAGTGAGTTTTTCAGAAATAGTGGGAGATATTTTTGGAGCATTGATACCTTCAGTTGGAGTCATATTAAACTCACACAAAATTAGAAAATTGTCCACAGTGGTTGATCGTTTATCAACAGACACTACTGGTGGTTTCTTGATGATTGATACTGAAATGGTTGCGATTAAATCAATGGTTTTACAAAATCGACTTGCCCTTGATGTATTATTGGCCAAAGAGGGTGGAGTCTGTAATATGTTGAAAATTCAACAATGTTGTACTTATATTCCTGACAAGAGTAAGAGTTTGGAGGGGTATATTAAGAACATTATGAATCTTCGAGAAGATTCGGCTGAACTAAAGGTTGATGGTGCTTGGGAGAAACTTGGTAAGAGTTTTTCCTCCATGGGTAATTGGTTTGCTACCTTTGGGAGGAGTGTATTAAGGAGAATACTAACGCCTATTATTGCAGTAGCTACAGCAATACTAATGATTTTTCTGATTTCTAAATGCTGTAAATGCAAAAAGGAGACATCTGATGTGAAACGAAGAGCGAGAAAGAGAGAAGAGATAGCATTAGAGGACAGGAAAGGGCATTATTATGAAATAATGAAGGATTTAGATGCAATAATGATAAAGACTGCTTTCTAAAAGTGATAATTTGTATTGGTGGGTATTTTTGGTGATGGCTCAAAACGCCATCATAGGGGGGATTGATGGAGCAGGGTTTTCGCAAAATAAAACCTGCTCGAATTGAACCCTCAGTAACATTTACTAACCGTGTGTGGTGAAAACTAATGTGGGAAAGAGCCTAACATGAGGGAAAATGCTACTGCGCAAGCGCGTACTAAAGCACTGAAGTAGGCCGCAAAATGCTTCTTGACATGATGAAAAATAAAAGACTAATGCTGCTTTTGTGCACATTATTAACGTTTGCTAGAAAAATAAATATTAACATGGGTTGCGTATGGATAGATGCAACATGGGGTGGATGCGTTATGAAAAGCATTATAAGTGATTAATAATGCCTGTGTTTGTTTTTCATAGAAGCATGGTTTTCTGTTCTGCGAGGAAACACGGGGTTAATGAAAATAAATAATTTCTCCAAATTCGAACTAAGCAAGACGATGACAGTAGAAGACAAGTGTCCTTCGCCAGTCCTGTGTGCCTGCCAAGAGACAGCTGATAGAAACAAAATTTCCTGGAGTGAAAGAACATTTCCTCTTCGTGCGACACATAATTTGCTACATGACTGGGATGGAGGAAACGAATGCTATGACAGAGGCTCGAATTTGTATTTCCTGGGGTGGAAGTAGATTTGCAGAATAAATAAACAATAAGACATTGAGAGAGATGGACATGACGAGAGTGGTGTGACAGTACACCCCCTTCCTTAACCAATCATGCGTAAAGAAATCCTCTGTTCTGACACAAATGTGGGTTGGACATTTGGGTTTTAGGGGACATTTGGGTTTTAGGGTATAATTGAGGTTCCTGGTGGGAGGGGTTTTGGAGTTTTGCGGGAGTTGGTTCTGTTGGTGGTTTGCTTTCCTACCTGCGTGAGGAGAGGCCTTCTTTGCTGTCTCCTATTCTTGAGCTGGCTGCTCCTGTCTGCTGATTCCTGACTTAGAGGCAGATTTGCAAGCCCCTTGCCCCACTTTTGCGTCACTTTTCCAATGTTAAAAATGACGCAAAAGTGGCGCAAGGGGATTGTAAATCTGCCCCTTAATCTATACCTCTTCAACCTTTCATGAGGGGCCTTACTGCTCTCATGGGCAGGGAGTAGATTTCCTATTCAATTGGGTTAGTATAGACAGAAAACTGAATTTGCATAATCACTTGCAAATGTATTTTGTCTCTGAACCTTTTGTCTCTTCGCCTTTCCACTCCTTTATGCATTGACAATTTGAGATGTGTTTTTATCACTATTACTCTGATATTTTTGCTCTGTGATGATCTATGATTTGCACTGTATTTTGGTATTGATGAGCATTTATATCACATTATTTAGATAAACATTATAAATATACAAATGTTTCTGTCTTTATTAGAGGTGTTTTTCTAGTTTATGAGTATTCTAGAAACAAGTATTGGTTTGCCAAACCCTGTCAACTATATAAAGATCGCATCGCCACAATTGGTATAATAGAATTGAAGACACAAATTGAATTTTGGTAATTTGTTTAGTATTTCACTAACCCAGCGTGAAGGGACTTGTTGGGTGATGAAATTGTGCCTAGTTTGTGGAAAACTATTAGTCCCAGGTCGCTGGATCAGTTTATTCAGCAAAAATAGGAATTCACAGCAACTGCATAGAGAAAAGGGAAATAGAAGGACAAAGAGTATGAAAGACTGTGCCCCAGGCAGCACACAACGGATTGTGTATATGGAACCTGTAAATGTGGTTTCAGAGCACCAAATCAGAAGGAGGAGGAAGTGCAAGATTTAATGCAAAAACAGCTGAAATCAAGGCGATCTGGCTGACGGTTATCCTAGGCATTACCTGCAGGGTATATGTATATGTGTGTGTGTATCTACATGCGCATGTGTGTGAGTGTGTTCACATATGCGTTTTGAACAATTATAAAATATACAGCAAGATTGTAGGTGGACAACTCACATAACCTAGACGCACCAAGAATGGACTGAGCAGCTACAACCAACTCAAGAATAGGCCTGGGTGTAGTACGCGGAGTTCTGCTATGCGGAACTCCGCAAAGTGACCAAAAAACTCTGCTGCCCTATGCGGAGTACCTCAAGCGGTGAAGTGCGATACGTCATGCTTCTTGCGCTGATTTTTAGTGCTGGGTGTTTGACCAGCGCTGTAAAATCAGCGTGAACGGCACCACGTACAGCGCAAGAGGGCGCTGCTTCTTTCTGCCACTCGAGTAGATGTTGTACTCAAGCGGCAGCTTGCTCAAGCTGAGCAGAAGGTTTCTCAATGCGAGCGGTAGCGACCAGCCGCGACCTCCCGCTTGGAGAAATCTCACCAGGAGGTGGTCTGGAGTAAGATTTTCCTCGCTCGCCAACTTAATGTTGGCGAGCCGCAGGAGAGGAAAAACTCCGCTATGCGGAGTTTTTCAGAACCCTGCGCTATCTGCAGAGTGCGGAGTGGGAAAAAGTCCACGAATGGAGCGGAATTTCATGCCCAGGCCTACTCAAGAACAGACTCTACACCATCAATGGAACAAGGCGAAACGGAAGAAGAAAACATAAATTAGCATTGGAAAAAATAATCCCAATGAACTGCAGATGCTGTGAAGATACGCCCACATAGTTCAAGTTGTTTCCTAATAATGAAGAGTATTTAGTTGTCTATCCACTTTCAAACATTGTCCACACAGGAAAGGATTGCAAATAGAGAACTCAGGAGAGTTCAGCACAGGCCTGAGCCTCTGAAGTACAAAGTAGCACCTTTGAAGCCTGCAAGGGTCAGTAAGAGGTTGTCTCTTATTTGAAGGTCTCATTCACGCAGTAATGTCAGAGGATGTACAGAGATGTCAACAGGAGAGGATGAGGATTAGGGGAGAGGATGTAGCCTTACGGCTAGAGCGGTCGACCTCGAAGCTGGGGAACCGGGTTTGAGTCTCGGCAACGACGCTCAACATCCTGTGATTCTGGGCAAATCACTTAATCTCCCTGTGCCTTACAAATGAATGTGTCCTTCTGTAACGAAACTGGTGCTCATGTAAAGCGCTCTGATTCCCAATGTCTCGGGTCTAGATCGCGCTATATAAAACTCTAAAAAAAAAAAAACCAGGCAGTCCAGTGCTTTCTGTTTCTCCCATGAGTGTGGCACTTGCAAACATTCCACAAACTCTCTATTTATCAAAGGCAACATTTTTATGCGTGTCACACCCAACTGCCCCCATGAGTGCTATTTATTTTTCTTTTTTTAGATCTGGGGTTATCCAAGACCTTTTGACTTTACTACAATTATATAGCTATAATATACGCTCTTATAGTGGCTTTCAAATAGCCCTCTTTGTCCATTGGTCTGTTGTACATGTCATTCACATTTTTCTTCCGCCCACTGCAGCGTACAGCATGAGGCAATGGGTCAGCCCACTTCAGCCATTGGCTAACTTCACTGTGAGTGACTGCATTCTGCTTCTTCACAAGGAGTTCCCTTCAGTTCAGGTTCTTATGGCAATATGTGCCTTTTTGGGTCGAAGCCTACCAGACAGCACAGCTGTCTGGTTTGCTAACAACTTCTTGTGGTCATTCTGAAAGCTTCTCTTATGTTTCATATAGGTACTCCAATATAGGCTCAGGGAACCACCTAATTTTTCACCTATATTCTCCCCTACCATTACATTATATAACGGTTCTTGGGACTGACCTTTTACCTAGTTACAGTACTGTGTACAGGACTTGGGGTTTTCCCTGAAAACTAGCTTCATTCATTATGTATGAGGATTCTTGGAAACTCAGCAGGACTACCATCTCCTGCATAATAACTATGTATACGGGCCATTCCTTCCGTCATCCTAAGTCCGACATGACACAGCAAGGTAGAACCCCTGAGGGTACCACTTTGGGTATATATACACCATATCTTTGCTGAGGCAGGGAGAGGAGAAAAGGACTTCCATGCTGACACATTGACGCGAGACACTGAGGTTCCTGCACGCAGACACTCTAGCTCGCAGTGGTCTGACATCCCTCGCGGGGTGTCCATCTCGAGACCAAGATGGGGTCCCACAGTCTCTCACTTCAGGTAATGGGGTTGACTTTATCTTAGAGGGATTCTTGGCTTTACACCTACATACATGCTAGGTACATGCTAGGGTTGTACCTCTTGGGGTACAGTTTTCGCTGCCATATATACCAGAACTCATGGTATCCCTTCATTAGCAGTAATACCAGATGTATTAAGACAAATACAGAATAAGTATGGAGCAGAACCTGCTCTGAACTTAGGGATGAAATTGTTAGGAAATTTTGCGCAGGTATCAGCTATTATATTAGCTAACATAAAAGGGGAGGCAGCAGCAGTGGCAATACGCCAACGCCTGAGGGATTTCACTCCTTTACAACAGGAACGTGAATTACCTAAAATTATCGAAGACACCTATGCAGAATTAGGTAGAGATAGTTTGGGAGCTAGAGCAACAAAACCTCAACTCATGGGTGGTCCTAAAAAGAGAACACCAAGCGAGCACCCGATTCTTCCAAGAAGACATGGGATAATAACAATAAAAAACAAAAGAATAGAGATTAGATCACAATCCAGGGATGGGTCTCCTCAACAGGAGCCCTCCGAAAGGAGGTACAACCTTAGGAATCATGATAACATTAAAAAACCTGAAAGGTATCAGGATACTGATACACATTCCTCTCGTTCCTTTCAGGGTTCATCAAAAAACTCCGAGAGGGAAGGACGGTCAGAACACAGACAAGAAGAGCGTACAAAGCCCAGAGACACGCAACGCGCTTCAGACTATACTTCCAAAAAAGAAGAAAAGCCAAAATCAAAACCTCAATTTAAAAAGAAGAAAGTAGCAGGTCTTAAAGTTAGACATGCCCAGAATTCTGAGGACTCAACTTCTGAACGGGGAATGGGCTCTGACGATGCTAGACAGCGCAGGAGAAGTAACAATAGCTCACCAGAACCTGATGGAATTTCTGGTGACAACGGAGTTGAATGAACATATCACGGTGGAGACACCTGATACAAGGGTAAGTGTCCCACATAGGTTACATGAAATAACACTCCAAATGGAGTGGGACAAGGCTAGAAAAATTAAAGGTCTCTTTCAGGAGAACCTGACTTATGGATATGACAACCTTTTAGCTGAAAAAATTGGCCGCCTGAAATTGTTATGGATTGCCCAAAGAGAGAAACGGTAATTTTACCGGCTTTTTCCGACCTCGTTCCCATATACTTAAAACATACATACGTGCAGGAGTGGGCGGTAGCACTTGCTCCAGCATTATATCGCAACCATGTTGGGTGGGCTGCTGAGTCACCTCACCATACAATCCCGGTAAAAACTACTCCATCTCCACAGAGACAGTACCCAATAAAACAAGAAGTGAAAAAACAGGTCAGGGAGAACTTAGATCAACTTGAATACCAGGGTGTAATTGAAACTTGCACCTCCTCAATGAATAATCCTTTGTTTCCCGTAGTGAAACCCGATAATTCATACCGTCTAGTTTTAGACTACAGACATCTAAACACACGCACCACAACATTTGCAGTACAGAATGCACACAGTGCCGCATTAATGAATAACATTGTGCAGAAAAAATACAAAACAACATTATATATCTCAAATGGATTCTTCTGCCAAAATATAGCACCTGAAAGCAGATATTTGACAGCATTCTCAGTGCTAGGTTTCCAGCGTCAATTTTGTCGACTCCCCCAAGGGTATGAGAATAGCCCTGGGTTGTTCTCCGCTAGGGTAACAGAGTTACTTCAGAATTTGGATGAAGAGGGATTGTCCTATGTAGATGATATTTATCTGACGGATGATGATTTATGGTTTAAATCTTTTATTAGTTTTAGATGCATAGGTTAAACAAAAACCGCCACCTACATCCATTGGCCGGTGGAGAATAATGGAAAATGCGAACATCCTGAGTGAGGTGAGGGAAAGGAAAGTAAAGAGATAGAAAAGAGGTGGATATCCCGATTGTGTGAGCATCAATCCACAGGGGGGCCAGCCTGTTCTGCGTGGGTGTGTTCCTCTCCAGGGGAAGTCGCAATGGGGAGTCTGAGGACCAGCATATATCTTGGGCACGTGAGCTCCACAAATTCGGAAGATAAATATGCAACGGTGGTGCCCCATGTCTTGTCAAATCTGGGTAGTGTGTGGGAAAGCCCTGCCGTGATCTTCTCCATGCCCACCACCTCCCAGACCCTATGTAACCAGTCCAATTTCGTTGGGATCTCCTCCGTTCCCCATCTGGAGAACAGCACTTGCTTGGCGGCGCCCAATGCTAAGGTAATCGCTCTACCCCGGCAAGACTTAAGGGGGTATGTAAGGAGGTTGGGGAGTCCCAGTAAAATATAACTGGGAAATCTGGGTATTTCCTTGTGGTGGATAGTGTTAATGTCCAGTAAGATGGAGTCCCAGAAGGTCTGTATCTTAGGGCACTGTCATAGGATATGTGTGAGTGTGCCAGGTTGTCCACATCTGTGCCAACAGAGATCACCCCCCCGGTTTTCCATCTTGCGAGTCGGACAGGTGTGTAATACCAATAATGCGCTATTTTTAAGAACATTTCTTTACCAGCAGTGCTACAGGAGGAAGCTCTGGCCCTATGAATAATGTCTTGCCACTCCTTTGGGGAAAATTCCCATTCTAGTTCCAACTCCCACCTACGCTGTGCGGGAGATTCAGGGGGATATTCACAAGAACGTGCGCTAAACATCTCCAGAAAATGTTAACGCAACTTTACACATTGCAGCCCATCGCGGGAAAATAACCCCGTGCCAACGTGGAATTCACAACATGCCGGTATCATGCGATAGCCTCCCAAAACCGCGGCCAATGTCCGCGATACAACCACCGCGACGGCGATAAAAACACAAACCCCAACGCGCAAAAAGACGCGATGGGCCCAAACGCGATAAGAAAACAGTGATAACCAGCAAGAGGCCAGCAATCCCACGCAGAATGCGGGAAAAAGCACAAGAACAGCATAAGGGAAATGCCACCAAAAAGGAAATGAACTGCGGAGTACCACGGATGCACCCTGACCGACTGCAGAGGACCACATTGTAGGAAGGTGGAATCTAACTGCATGGTTGCCCCCACTTTTTTCCTGGTGTTTTGCTGGTTTTCGACTTAGTTTGGCTGGGATCCTGCTATTCAGGACCCCAGCCTATCTGCTTGCTCCCTAAATTGGTTGTTCATGTACTTTAGGTACACTCCAGATTGGATTCTGGGGTACCCTTATAAGTCCCTAGTATATGGTATACTATGTACCCAGGGCATAGGTACCCCAGAGGCCTCCCAGGGGCTGCAGCATGTATTAGGCCACCCCTGAAAGGCCATTCAAAATGAAACAACAGGTCTGCTACTGCAGCCTGTGTAAGGTGGTGCATGCACCCCTTCCTTAGATATATGTTCACTATATCTATCCTAATCACTGCACATATAAGCCTATCAGTCACCCCTATGGCAGGCCTTATCAATCCTGAAGGCAGGGTGCTGGGTTTTATGTGAGAGGGTGCCCATGCATGAGCAGAGCCCCTCTGCAGCCTTCGGAACCACTATTCCGGGGTTGTCTGTGATGCAGTCAACCATATACTCTTAAGTGCATTATAACCTCGCGGTAAATGGTAACTTTAAAACGGCTGCAAGGAATTATGTCGTGTTTGGTGTCAAACACCTTGGAATCATACCTCCACACCAGTAACTGGTGTGGGAGGTATGATTCCTCCCTCCTAGAGGGAGAAATATGACAGCACCGGTACACTTGGTTGCAGCTTCACAGAGCCCTGGCATCACAAAATGGATGCTGCCAGCCACAGACACGAGTCTGCCCTCCTGCTGCTGGACGAAACTCCGGCAGGGGAAGGCTTGACAATAGGTTTCCTGTCACAGGGAGGTGTGACCACCTCCCAGACAGGCTTTAGTGTTTTGGGGCTGGTTGGGTGCACTCTCAGAGTGCTTTGATGCCTGCACTGGGGGCACATTTGGTGTCCCTGTGTATAGTCCAGCTCAAACCGGTTGCAGGGGCTACCAGCCCCTGCTCTGGTGCGAAACTGGACAAAGGACATGGGTGTAGCCACCCCTTTGTCCTGACCCTCCCATAGGTGGGTCCCCAGAGTTTGTCCCACCCCTTCCTTGGGTATAAAGTAGGAACCCCTGACTACAGGACTTTAGATATTACCTGGACTAAACTCTGCTACAGAAATCAAGTAACCTTCGATGATCTACGCTTTGCTGGACGACTGAAGAATCTCCCTTGGAGTAAAGGAGTTACTCCCCTGCAAGGCAGGCACCTCAACGCATCTGACCGGTTTGTATCTACGCAGCTCCCGATGGACTCCGAAGATTTTGCAACACAGGAGGTGGATGCCCAAGCTTTCCCGAGGCCAACTAGTGCTCTCAGCAACCCTGAGACCCGCAGCCTTCGTGGGGACCGTGCAACCCGAACCCCTGGACACCGTGCACATTTGCAGCAGCATATGCTTTTAGGCGATCCCTGAGGCTGTGCTTTAGGCTACTTGTAGTCCAAGCCCCGAACAGTGTTTCCACCGAAGATTACTGGCCTACACTCCACGAGTGTTCCGTGGGCTGGTATTGTGTGATTCCTCTCGAGGTCCCTTCGCGATCCCTGGTCCATTGACCTGTGGGTCCCTGAGAAGGCAACTTTAACTTTCAGTGGGTGTCCCTGGTTGCTCCAGACGTGCCCTGACTCTCCATTGCTTGGGGAGTCCCCAGGACCTTGCTGGTCCTCACAGAAGCATCTTTTCTCTGACCACGTGGGTTGCAGTTGCCAAGGCTTGTTGGTCTCCAATCCGGAAACTGACCCCCCAGCACTCGACATCCTTCGTGAGATAGCTCGCCTGCGGAATCTGGTCATCGTCGACATCTCCTGGTCCCCGGGGCTGCAGAGTCAAGCTTCACCTCTTCGCACCTGAAGCACCCGACATCGGTGGGCATTCGATTGCTCCGCTCCTGGACACGTGAAGTGACCCAGACTTTGTCCCCTCTGCTTTCAGGTTCTTCTCATCTCCGATCCAGGCTTGGGTCACACCGGACACTTTTCTTCTCCACGGCAGCAGCACTTCTTCGCATCACGCCATTGAAAACGACGAGGATTTCCGACACCACTTGACCCCTATGCACCCGGCTCCTCTGGGATAGGTAACTCGGGTACCTCAGTACTCACAAGGGTGCTGGCCTTAGAACCTTCTAAGTTTAACTGGGTTTGCTTGAAGTCCTCTCCGAAGTGTCCTTAAACTCTAAATTTCCAACCGCGACTTTCCCATAGAGTTGTACGGAGCTTGCGTCTGTGTTCCCACACTGCACCCGTCCTCCGTGGGTCCCCTGTGTCACTACCTTGGGTGGTTCCTTGGGGTTCCAGCGATTCTACGTGTTCTAGGAACTGTGTCTAGTCAAGTCGGGGTTGTTATACCACTTTCTTAATATATGGTTTGGTCTCCCCCTGGAGCCCACTGTGTATTATGCTATTTACTGTCATTCTAGCACTGTAATATTGTGTGCCTTGTTCTCTAATTTCATAAAGAGGTTAGTAGAGAGTGTTTAGTAATAAATACATATATTTTATATATACCTGGTGTGGTTCTCCTTTCATTTGGTCATTCAAGAGGTTATATACTGGTAAAACAAGCTGCTTTACATTCCTTCAAGACTTAGCCTGAAGGCTGCTCTCCACAGCTACCACTAGGATAGCTTTCTATAAAGGTTGTCTTTAACCTAATCATCAATAAGGGTCTTTTGAGCTGGTGCAAGGTACCCACTTTAATTAGTGGACAGCATATACCAGGCCAACTTCTCACAAACATGAACCCCACAATCCCCACGGAGGAACACCCAGGAATCCAGGGCAAGTGGAAGGGCAATGAGAAGAGGAAGAGGAAGACGGGGTACAGTCTGCATGAAAACACGATTATCGACACGGATGAGATAGAACACCACCACCAACTGTACTTCACCTCCAACGTGTCATTGGCAACAAAGAGGCAAAGATGGCACACCATCTCGGACCATGTGAATGCCGTCGCAGCGCCGAGGAGGACAATGGAAGAGGACAAGAGGCGCTGGAGTGATGTGAATGGCAAAACCAAGCAGAAACACGCTGCCAACACGAAAGCAGCAACGCACTTCGGAGGAGGGGGGCCAGCAGAACACCAGGAGCTGAATGACATGGAGAAGATGATTGGCCACAGTCATTAGTGGGTAGACGGTGACAGGAGTTGGGGCTCCGGACACTGACCAACATGACCCGACACTACATCAACAGGGTGCGTACCGAACAGGGAGGGGGGGGACGGGAGGAAATGGGCACAATGGCACACATGCACAATTAAGCAGAGCACACTGCACACCCACAATGACTCAGGATCATGTCCCTGATCCCACGGGAACACTTCAGCACACACACAAACACCAAGTAGTCCCACGTACACCATGTGCCCAAAGGGGCACCCACCCAACACATCAACAATCACACAACCAACACATGCACACGTGCGAAACATAGCAAACATGCATATACGTCAGCCACACTGACAATGCAAGAGACACCACATGACGAGTAGCATGGCTGCAGTCCAATCATCATGACAATGTACACGGCACGACAGTGAGGTGGCTGAGTGGGGACCACAACCGGAAAGGAGCAGGTCACACTCGGACACAACCACCTGCACAAACAACCCCTGACGTCAACGACACATCTGCGGACAAGCCATGCCCAAGAGTCACAACTCGACAAAGAGCACAAGTTACCCAAGTCTGCAACATCTCAGCACTGTGGAAGCACAGAACTGAAAGGCACACCGCTTGAAAGGGATAAGTGGCAGCCAAATCAGAGCCGCAGGAGCGACTCACCCACCGTGCAGCATACGCACATAAGAATAAGTGCACCTCAACATTGACAACATCCTGGTACAAACAGCAACACCTCCACAACAGAACACAGGACACAACTGGTGCCGCATATGTGCACAACATGGCCAATCACATCTGGCACAGCAGGAAACTGACATGACAATGTACAAGTACAACCTGCAAATATTTATTATTCACACATGCCGTGCTTGTGGACATTTAGTACTGTCCCATGATTGCCAAGGACGGCCAAAATGTGACGTGCTCATGAGAAGAAATTGGCAATGAGGGTGTTCCTACGGGCTATTCCTGCCGCAGCTGCAGTGGCATGTGGGCCACCTGCTCCATCGTCCTCATCATCGTCCGGTGCCTCTGGAACTGGGATCCATGGGGCATTGGTACGTACACAGATGTTGTGCAACACACAACATGCAACGATCATCTTGCACACGATGTCTGGGCTGTACAGGAGCCTTCCACCTGTGACGTCCAGGCACCTGAAACGTGACTTCAACACGCCAAATGTGCGTTCCACGATGCCCCTGGTGCGTATGTGGGCCGCATTGTACTGCCTCTGTGGGGGTGTTCGGGTCTCCGAGGGGTGTCATCATCCAAGGGCAGAGTTGATCACCTGTGACAGTGCAGAGAGATAAGAGTCAATACCTGGTTCAGCATGGTGTGTTGGTAGGCCCACTAGTCCAGTGACGCCTGTGCTGGCTGTGTGGGGGGGGGGTGTAAGCCAGCCCTCAGGGAGTAGCTGGTGCTGGCAACAACTTCAACAGTCATCAGGCACTCAGGAATGCAATGTTCGAACAGCTAGGGAGCATGACTTGAGTTGCACAGAGTTAGTGGCCCCGGATGCACAGCGGCCCACACGGGCCTACCGCCACGGGACGCTGACTTGCGGGAGACTGGGGTAGGGACATGAGGGCAGAGCAGGGTCTCGTATGTATCAAAGGTGGTTTGCACGGAGTGTCTCCGAGGTGAGTGGGAGGTGTACCCCCAGGGCATGGGGCAGAGGGCACATACCAGCTGTGTCCGGCAACATGGCGGATATGAATGCCACAGACTCATGCCAAACACCAAGTCCGTACCTGCCAGTTGCTGATGACAACCCCCAGGACAGGTGTGAGGAACTTTGATAGGGCTGGCTGTGAGACTCCTCTGACTCTGTCCGTTGTTGGTTGGAAGGTGCCAGAGGCCAGCATGTGCAGCACAGCCAGCAGCTTTGTCTGCAGAGGGATGTTGGTTGTCCGCTGTGTTGGGACCGTCTGCCTGTGGCCGATGTGGGTCATGATGCGGAGGATGATTGTCCTTTTGAGCCTGTAGTGGGCAATGACTTCCTCGGGCGTTAGGTCTGTGAGACTGGTGCGTTTTCGGTAGGTCCGCTGTCTTACTCTGTGCTGCCTCGGTGGTGGTCCGGGGGGGGTGCCGGTCCGGGTCCTGGGGGTGGTGGCGGTGGGTGTTGTGGCCCTGTTGGGGCTCCGAGCTGCATGATGAGTAGCTCCATGGCATCGGTTGTTCTTCGGCTGTGGCTGTGTGCGGGGCTCCGTTGCCTGCTGCAGGTAGTCGTCCTGCTTAACACCAGCAAGAGGCAGGTGTTAAATAGGTGCTGCTACCGCAGCTTATCGCGTGGTTTTGGTTCGCATCGCAGATCTGGCAGTTCGTTGTGAAAGTGGTGTTGTGGTGTTTTCGTGTGTTTTTGCACGGGACCGCCTACTCTGCATCTCATTAGGGTTAGTTGGTGGTGTCACTTGTGGGGATGAAATTTGCGGCAGTTATCGCGGGATTACTGGCGATGTCTGCAGTTTGCACCCGCTTGTGAATGGGTCGTTAAATCTATCTCCACTTTTGATGCATTAAGGTGGCGATAACTCGGCGATAAGTCCTTGTGAATATCCCCCTTAGTGTTGTTTTTAGCCTTATTCAAAAAGGTGTTGATATCTGACAATAGATGTTTGTCTGAACTACGGGTGATGAAACAAAGCTCAAATTTAGTGAGGGTACGGCTTGCATGGGGATATACCTGGGCTTGGGTCACCCAGTGGCGTAACGCCAGGTATTGCCAGTACGCGCCTTTGTGGATCCCGCAGCCTGATACCAGTTGGGGGAAGTCATGACACCCTTCTCATCATAAAGGTCGCCAATTCTTTTGCAGTTGGCCTCTTGCCATTTCAAATAACCATTCCCTTTGCCAGCTGGAGGGAAGTCTGGGTTGCCTATGAAAGGGGTCAGGGGTAACATAGGAGTCAAAAGCCTGCACGCCTCCTGTACTCTGTCCCACACCCTGAGGGTGGACCTCAAAATCGGAGATATACACCCCGACCGGGCGGTGTCATTTAGGAAGCCAGGGTACCTTCCAGATATGCATGCCTACGATAGCATGATCAATGAAGCATCAGTGCTTCTCCGATTCCAATTTATACCATTCTGTCATATACCACAATTGAGCTGCCTAAAAGTATCGCCCCAGGTGTGGGGCCCCAAGACCCCCGTCTTCCTGCCTCAGATACGTCAGGTGTCGTGCCATGCGAGCCTTCCTCCCTCCCCATATAGAGCCCCCGATAAGTTGCTGTAGTTGGGCCACTATTCTGGGTGGAGGATGCAGCGGGAACGTCTGCATTATATATAAGATGCGGGGTAGGAGAGTCATTTTAATAGCCAAACCCACACAAGATGATGGACGGAATGCTGCACATTGGCAAACATTCACCCCCAGTCACAGATCTGGGTTTAATCCATCGTTATTTTGCTTCACCACGCCACCCCAGTTCAGACATAGCCATATGCAAATCAGTCTTGACCCTGTGCCTCATGGGAACAGTCCAGACCGAACTGCCAAGCCATGTCTTCCCTGGACCGGAATCAAGCATCCTAGGACCGGTTTCAGGCTATCAGCCTTCATCAGCCAGGATAGCTTGACTCCAGTGGCGTAGTGAGCACGGGACCCACGTCTGGGCATACCCTTCCCATTTAGGGCGAAATGCAAAACACACAAGATGATGGACGGAATGCTGCACATTGGCAAACATTCACCCCCAGTCACAGATCTGGGTTTAATCCATCGTTATTTTGCTTCACCACGCCACCCCAGTTCAGACATAGCCATATGCAAATCAGTCTTGACCCTGTGCCTCATGGGAACAGTCCAGACCGAACTGCCAAGCCATGTCTTCCCTGGACCGGAATCAAGCATCCTAGGACCGGTTTCAGGCTATCAGCCTTCATCAGCCAGGATAGCTTGACTCCAGTGGCGTAGTGAGCACGGGACCCACGTCTGGGCATACCCTTCCCATTTAGGGCGAAATGCAAAACACACAAGATGATGGACGGAATGCTGCACATTGGCAAACATTCACCCCCAGTCACAGATCTGGGTTTAATCCATCGTTATTTTGCTTCACCACGCCACCCCAGTTCAGACATAGCCATATGCAAATCAGTCTTGACCCTGTGCCTCATGGGAACAGTCCAGACCGAACTGCCAAGCCATGTCTTCCCTGGACCGGGTATGGTCATTTTAATAGCCGCCAGCCTGCCCAGCCATGACATTGTATGCTTCTTCCAAGTAAGGAGCTCCCTCTGGACCTTGGCTAAGAGCTCTGAGTAATTTACCTGGGCTATCTTCTCGATAGTAGAGAATATCCGTAGTCCCAGGAAAGTGATGCCCCCGGGAGCCCACGTGAATGGGAACTGCTGCACCAGTTGTTGCTGGTCAGCCTTGGGAAGCGTTAAGCTGAGAGCCTGTGTCTTCCGAATTTTAATTTTGAAGCCCGAGACCAAGCTAAAGGCCTCTATGTTTTCTAAAAGGGGGGGCAAGGAGAGTGACGGCTGTGTGAGGAAGAGCACCACATCATCCGCATAGTGCGAGATCTTGTGTTCTCTGTCTCCCATCCGAATCCCGGTGATAGTGGGGAGCTGCCTGATTCTTTCGGCAAAGGGCTCCATATAGAGCGCGAAGAGAAGGGGTGAGAGTGGGCAACCCTGTCTAGTGCCCTCCCCAATCTGGAAGGGTTGAGAAGCAACCCCATTTTCCCTGATACGCGCCTCCGGGCCTTTGTATATGCAGTTCACCCAACGCATGTATCGCGCCCCAATGCCAAATCTATGCAGGACTTGTCTCAAATAGGGCCAATGGACCCGGTCAAATGCCTTCTTGGTGTCCACCGACAGGAGCACAGCAGGTTGCTGGGTGCGCTGGGTTTTATTCAGGAGGTGGCACAGTCGCCAGGTCCCGTGGCTGCAATATTACGTTCCGGGATAAATCCTGACTGGTCCGGGTCCACCAGTCCCTGCATATGGGGAGCAAGATGAGCTGCTAGGATATTGGTGAAAATCTTTAGATCTACATTTAAAAGGGATATAGGACGATACGAAGCGCAGTCCAGTGGGTCCTTTCCCAGTTTGGGTATCACAACCACCTCCGCCATTGACATCGATGGGGCAAGATTCCCAGTGTCATTAAAGGTGTTGAACAGACGGGCAAGAAGAGGGATGAGGTCAGAAGCAAAGACTTTATAAAAATCGGCCAAGAAGCCGTCCTCCCCCGGAGCCCTCCGAGGGGTGAGTCCCTGGATGGCCCGCAGGACCTCCTCAGGGCTGATATCAGCTTCCAGCTTGGTTGCATCCAGGGGAGGGAGGGAGGACACCGGCGCCCTGCGATTGTACTCCTCAGCCGCCAACAGGTCTAGTTGACCTGCCGTGTAAATGGCAGTGTAGAAGGTCTCAAATTCGGCCGCGATGTCCTTGTCGGACCGAAGGATCTCTCCCCGATAGTTCCTAATCACTGCGATGCGTCGAGCATTTGTCTGGGCTCGAAGCAGATGTGCTAAAAGATTTCCAGCTTTGTTCCCCCCCTCATAATAACACTGCTTAGTGCGCAGTAGGGCGTATTCGGCCCGATCGTGGTCTAGGGCCCTCAGTTGCTTCCTCGCTGTATTGAGTAACCATTGCGTCTGGATCGCACTCGTCCGTCGATGTACCCCCTCTAGTTCCCTGATCTGTGCTTCCAAATGCTCCCGTTTGTCCCTCCTGTCTTTATTCAGGCCTGCTGCAATGGCTAGGAACCGCCCCTTTATGACAGCCTTTAACGTGTACCACACCAAGGGAACGGCAACCGAGCCATCGTCATTGGTTGCCAAGTAGGCTTGTATAGCAGCCCGTATCTCTGTAACGTTGTGGTCATATGTGAGTAGTTTGTGGTTCAATCTCCAAACTCTCTGGCGGGGACATCCCCCGGGTAGAAGCAATGTAAGGAAAATCGGGGAATGATCCGAGAGTGCCGCCGTCCCAATCGTGACATCCTCTATGGCCTTCATGACTCGCGGGGAGGTCCAGAACAAATCTATGCGTGCATAGGTTTGGTGCGCCGCGGAAAAGAAAGTGTACTCCTGAGCCGTAGGGTAGCGTTGTCTCCAAGCGTCCGTCAGCCCAACTTCCCCCAATCTCTGTAACATGGAGTCCGAAAGAGACCCGGAGTGCCCCACACGTAGAACAGATCTGTCCATCGGGCCGTCCTGAACTAAATTGAAATCACCCTCCCACCAAATCTTCATCCTGGGATTCGAGGATAGTAGTCAGCGACTCCCAGAAGAAGACTTCCTGATGTTCGTTTGGGCTGTAAACAGGGGCTATTGTGTATGTGTGAGTTCTCAGTGATACCCTCAGTGCCAGCATCCTACCCGGTGTTTCTGTATGTACGCCCAACACGGTCCCCTGGAACTGAGTTGCCAAAAGGATGGCCACCCCAGCCCTCTTCCCAGCCACAGAAGAGAAATACTGTCTATCGAACCATTTAGACCTAAGGCGCTTCCAGTCGGCGCGCAAAAGATGAGTCTCTTGTAAAAGGCAGATATCGCATTTGGCATCTCTCAGTATCGTAAGGAGCGCCAATCGTTTAATGGGTGAAGTAAGTCCCCGGACATTATAACTCATAATCAAAACCTTAAGAGCTGTCATAAGGGAATACGTAGGGATAAGCCATGGGAAATCTCAAGTGGGTGGCTGCGGGCCTGGGTAGTCACCCCCTCCCGTCCCAAACTCCCCGCAGGACACGGCCAGTGGACCCGACATAGCAACAAGGGTCCACCTCCCCATCTACACCATTTGCCACCGAGCAAGGGGGAACGCGATGAGCGCCTTGTTAGTAATCCAAATGTGAACTTAAAGGCGTGCATTCGTGATTCTTACTACCCATTGAAAGGCCCCAGCAAAGAACTCAGAGTGGTGAAGTTCTCCCACCCGCCCTGTTCGTGCCCATCGTGATTGTGATTCGGTGTCCCCTAGACCCCCTGCGACGTGAGTCTGTCGAATGAAGACCTGTCCCTAGCTGTGTCGGCGGAGACCTCTGATGTCAGGATTATAAGAAAGAAAGCGAGAAAGATAAGAAAGAGACAGAACAAAGGAGACAAATTAAACAGGTGCTTCGCCGTCCATCGGCCGTGAATCGCACTATCGTGCATGGGTCCATGTGTCCAGTAGTGGGTCATCGCATCCAAGGGGGGGGCTCCCCTCACCAAGGCTGAGGTCGCTCGCCCCGGGGCATTCGGCTGCCCGTTTCGGCCCGTGGGCACCAGACAAGTATACAGTGTGAGGTCAATCATTCAGGGGACCACCAGCACCCTCACGGTTTTGTAGCTGCCGAAGTAGAGCTACCCTTTCTTTCTGGCTTTCCAGGTGAGAGGGTTTTGTGCTTTTCTCCCGTCTGGGCCCTCGTCTTCGATTCATTTTGAGTGGCATCTTAGATGCAGGACCGTCCTCTAGCAACTCGGAGCCTCCTTCTTCTTCCAGTTCGATTCCGAGAACATCCTGTGCTTTTTTGAGATATCCCACCACCGGAACTCCTTATTCCACACAAAGGATAGTCTAAACGGGTGCCCCCACTGGTAGCGGACTCCTTGATCTCGAAGGTAGGATGTGGCCGGCTTTAGGGTTTTGCGGCGTTGGAGAGTAAGAGGCGAAAGGTCCTGGAAGATTCCAACCTGAAGAACCTCAAACGCAATAGTCGCCTTGTCCCGAGTGGCACTCATAATGATCTCCTTCTGCCTGTATGTGTGGAGGCAGGTGAGGATATCCTGCTGCTGACCCAGTCCGGAGGCAGGCCGTCTGGTGCGGTGGGTGCGTTCCAAAATAATCTCTTTGTCCCCAAGTGCTGGTGCAGCGTGTCGGAAAAAGCAAATCACCCAATCCTCCAACTTGTCACCATCCGCCTGAAATGGCACACCTTTGATGCAGATGTTGGATCGCTTAGAGCGATTTTCAAGATCCTCCAACCGGAGGTAGTGCTCCTCGTTGCGTTCTCGAAGGTCCATCAATTCCCGGGCTTGCTCAGTGATCTCTTCTTCTCTGCGGTCCCTATTTCTTTTCAGGAAGTCCACTTGGTCTCCAATTTTTTGGATCTCCCTTCTCAGCTGTTTAATGTCAGAGGTGACGTCTTGCCGTAGGCCCGCGAAATCCTCCCTGAGCGTGCCAAACAACTTTTCCAGGAAGCCACGGGTGATCAGATAGTCTGAGTGCTCCCCGGCTGGTTCCATGTCTTTCTCAGGGGGTTGTGCCGCCTGTTGCTCGGAGCCGTGACCTCCAGTTCTCTTGGTACCTGGTTTCTCAAGGAGGTTCTAAATCGTGGGGTCCTTTTTCGCTCGCTGCGTAGTCATCTCTGTAGGGCACCACCGTACGGGACCAGGAGACTCTCTTAGTCAGTGGGCAATGGGCCGTGTTCCGCTTTCTTCAGGCCAACCAGTGAGTCAGTATCTTCCGTCTCCTGCACCGCGATCGATCGATTCCAGAACCCTGGAGACGTGAGGTGAGGGCCAAAGTATGTGCACCAGCCCTCTGGGGCCTCCGACCTGCTTTCTCACCAGGGCCTGACTCCCACTCAACAATCAAGATGGCCGCAAAGGCCCACAGTGCACCCCGAGCTCCACAGCCCCACCATGGTGCCCTTCTCACACACTGCCACTCCGATGCCTCAACTGTTGTTCTTAAAAGAAGGCCTCAGCTGGACTGGGTAAAGCAGCAAATCAGTGCGGGTCACTGGGGTATGCTTGATGCAGCTCCTCAGTCTCTGGTTCTCAATGCGGCCATGCCGCTATTTTGCGCGCCACCAGGCTTCCAGCGGGGGCCCGGCCTACCTGCTGGTTGAGTCCCCCGTGTCAACCGGAGCTTCTCTCTGCGGGCAGCATCCACTGGATAGCGCAGGCTCAAGTCTCTCTTTGTGGTGGCACGCTGCGAGGAGCCTCCAGGCCCAGCTCGGGTTACTCCGCAGGGCAGCCGCGGGATCACCGGTCTCACCAGAATCGCCCCTCCCTGGGCAGGCCGCAGGCCGTCTGCGTCCACATCGGCCCCTTCGACCTCCGATCTGGGCGTCTCTGCCTCTCGCAGCAGTCAATGCCAGCCCACTCGGGTAGGGGTGAAGCCCCCATCCGCACCACAGCTCCTCGGCCCGAGTGCTGGGACTCATCTCGTGTCTCCGCTTGAACGGCCTCGGAGCCGCTTGGGCCACCCCACCCCGGTCGGGTCTCTGACTCTGGGTATCTCAGCCCCGCTCCCTCAGTAGCGCTGACGGGACTTCACCAGGGCTGCTGCCAATGATCACTGCAAACGCAGCGGCCCACTTGAGCAGAATCACCCAGGTGCGGCAGCCGCGTTGTCACCCAGGCCACAGTTCGAGTACGCGGCCGCAGCTTCTCTGCCTCTGATCGTGGCACCACTGGGGAAGAATCCTCTGTTCAGCCCCTGCCGTTAGTGTCTCAGGCCACGGACCTCTATTCCACAGCTTTTGGGGTCTCTAGTCAGCCATGTAGATGCCTTTGTCGACCCTGGCGAGCGGAGCTCCGAAGAAACGGTGCTACTCCTCCGCCATCTTGGCCACGCCCCCACAGATGATGATTTAAAGGATCACTTGACCATGGTGAGCAACATTATTTTGGGGTTTGCCTCTGAGGGCTACAAATTCAACTTTAAAAAATCAAAAATAGCCCACCTCAATGTCCTATTTTTGGGATACGAGCTTTCAAGTGAAGGAAAAGGCCTGGCAGCTAACTTTTTAGAAAAGTGTGCGCTGCTCCAACCTCCTAAATCGCTGAAATATTTACAATTCATATTGGGATTCTTAAATTTTGGCAGAACTTACATTTTAGATTATGCAAAAAAAGTGAAACCTTTTTACGACATAATAAGACCTGATTTCTCAGTTAGGCATTGGACACAGGAACACACAGATATACTTCGTTCCCTACAAGCTGACATGATAGCTTCCAAACACTTACACACACGTGTAAACACCACAAATTTGGTGATCCGTGTTAAAGCGTGTCAATCTGGGTACACTTACCTAACCTTCAATGAAGGCGAAACAGTACCCATAGCATACAAACCACACTTGTACACAAACGCAGAATTGCGTTTTGCTTCAACAGAAAAAATTCTGACAGCAGTACAGACCGCTGTAGTGAAAGAAAGAACACTGGCTCAGGGGAAACAAATAATTGTCGTAACTCCAGTACCGGCCTTAGAGGCTGCTACAAAGGCAAGCGTTCCAAATGCTAAAGCTTTAAATCCAAGTAGGATTACAAATTTGATTCTACACTAAAAACACAAGCATTTCTGCAATATGAACAAGAATATCCTCTCCCAAATGAAATAATGCCTCTAGATCAGTATGAATACATTATTTACACTGATGGATCTGCCGTAGGAAGTAAACAACAATTCAGCGCTGCGTGTGCGATTGTAAAGGGTCGTATGCAGGATGGTAATTTCCATCTGAGCAGTACAAAGACACAGGGGCAGATTTACAAGGCCCTTCCGCCACTTTTGCGTCACTTTTCCCATGTTAAAAGTGATGCAAAAGTGTGGCGCAAGGGGCTTGTAAATCTGCCCCACAGTCTCTAGGAGACTGCACGGCACAGCTGGCAGAACTAAAAGCCCTGTTACTGGCACTAATAAATACGGATCGAGAATTCCCCACACTGATTGTGTGCGTTTCATTTTACTGCGACCAGTCATACAATGAATATCTTCACTACTGGGCTCAAAATGGTTTTAAAGACTCAAAATGTGGCACAATTAAGCATAAAATGCTATAGGAACAGGTAGCGGAGTTGAAAAATGAACTACCAAGAGCTCACTTGATACGCTGAGTCATCAACGTGATGACGTTCACGTTGAAGGGAATTCATTGGCTGATGAAGCCGCAAAAGGGGCAGTACGAACTGCTGCCGTAGCTGCAATCACTCGTTCTAGTACGAGAATAGACGGACAGATAATGGTAGCTGTCATTGCTTCACGCTAAAACAGCACAGCCTTACCAAAAGGTTTTCCACTCAAGTACTCCTACAAGTTAGATGCAAGAAATATTCCATATGCTTAGATTCCAGGAGTGGGGGATAGAGTAATACCAAACATGGATCGCAGATTAGGTTTAATTCTAGCTGCACACGAGGGTCTAGGTTCTGCACACGCAGGAGTTACAGTGACAGTTTCTTTACTGAAACAACACTATTGGTGGCCAGGATTAACTAAACAGACAAAGAATTTTGTCCTAACGTGCAACATCTGTCAGCAGATGAAGGGTTCCACCGTAACACATCCAGCGCAGACACCATTACTTATATCAGACAGACCACTCGCCTGTGTCTATTTGGACAACTGCGGCACCCTTCAATCAGACGGGGCGTGCAAGTATATATTGGTGGCAGTGGATTCATGCTCTAGATTCCTATGGGTATGGCCTCAGCGCTCGGCTGACGCTCGAACTGTTATAAAAGATTTGCGAGTCTTCATAGGGACATACGCAGTTGGCACATTACATTCTGACCGTGGCCGCGTGTTTAGCTCTAGGGCTTACAAGGAAGCCATGGGAAGTTTGGGTGTTGCATTGCGGTACTCCTCTTTGTACCATCCCGAGGGAAATTCGGTCATGGAGAGGAAAAACCAAGACTTAAAGCAATCTTTAACAGCAAGAGTATTAGGTTTGGGTGGTAGTTGGGTCAATCACTTATACGAGGTCCAAAGAGCCCTTAACAATATGCCAAGAAGTTCCCTAGGACGTGTCACTGCTTACGAGGTCCTATTTGGGACGACAATGTGGGTACCTGATATCGATTGTGAAAGCACAGTGGCGGATGAAAAACCATTTGATATTATTAAACGTTTGGCTGTTTTACAGGATCTCAATGAATTCCGGGCACTACAAAGCAACGTGCAAGTAAAACGCACCGCCACTGGGGAAGTCAAATCAGTCATGGCAAGACCTGGCTGAATCCCTAAAGATGGGGATCTGGTCAGAGAAAAGATTGTGGACAAGAAAAAATTTGGGCCATCATACAGAAAGCCTGTACCTGTCCGTCGAAAGAACAAGAACAGCACTTCTTCTGCCTCTTGCCGGCAAAAAAAAAAAGAGATTCGTCTCCATCGATCTGATCAAACCACACTATGTGGCCGATACTGAATAGTAGGCCTTGTAGGCTCCTGGGTTGCCGACGCTTTCCTCTCGCTACCATACAGGAAGTTCAGACAGAAAGACTCATAACATTTGAAGAGTCACCAATACAAAGTAATTGAATATCCAAAAATGAAATGAAACTCGTTCCTCTTGAAACACAACTTCAAAACACAAATGAAAGACAAATTTCAATTTGGCCTAACACCGATGTCTACATCAATATGCCTCTACAAGAGATGTCTGCCAGTTCAACAAAATCTGCTGAGCTGCCAAACATAGATCGAACTGCATCTGGCTAATTCATTGATTTTGATACATTTTCTCTGGATCCCAGTGAACCTGAAACAACGCCAGCTCCAGTTTCCCGTAAGCAACAACTTCATGATTTCTAAATTTTTCTGAAAAAGACTTACCAAGTATCACCTTGGCTCCAGCTCTGGATAATAACTGGAATACTGTTTTTTCTGTTCTGCATTGGCCTAGTGACTGTCTTTTGCTTACTCATGAATGGAAACTATCTCCCAGAATGCTCTGCAGTATCAAATGTGAACTTGGTCCTGAAACCTCAAACATCTTCTCAACGTGAACAAAGAGACCTGTCCTTCGTGAACATTACAGCTGTTCCAATTCCTGATGGTATAGTTTGGGACAAGGTTGATTATGATGTATTTGGTCCCACTGAACTTTTAAAAATACCTCATGTATTTAAAATTTCTCTAAACGATATCATTACTTCCAGTACATTTTCTGACGTTTGGGATTTTGAAACTGCAAATAATATGTGGTCTGATTTAGAACAATCCGCTGCATTTTCAAGCATTGAAATGTTAGAAGACATATCAGACTATAATACTATGTACTGTTACCATTATTACGGTCATCACTTTTTACACAAATCCAGTATCCCACGAAATGTTTTCACATACCACCAATGGGAACATTGCCCGACACCACCAAAAGGTAGTTTGAAAACGTTTGCACAGAAATGTTTGTATTTTTCAGGGTTTAACACTTCTGACCCAGCCTCATATTACTATAAGGTTGCACCTACAACTGCACAGAAAAAAATGCTAACTAACACCAAACAGATTTATTCTGCATCCTTTATTTCTCAACTGTCTGAACAGGGTTTCGACTTATGGAAGGACACTATAGACATAAAATCAGTCTGGGGTTCAAAGGAATGGCAAGTTCAGGGAACAGAAGCACTATTTAGAGTGTGCCTCATTCCACAGCAGATAATATTTCTGAATGACACTGTTTAACAGACTTCCTGTCTTGGAATAGCCAAGAACAAGGATTTGAACACACCTAGGATTCCAACACCGTCACACTTTGAGGGGTGGCAAAACTTTACATGGAGGGGATACAATAGATGACATCATACAGTATAATTCATCAGACCCCAATTGGAAGGGATGGTTAGTTTGGCCCACAGACACAAACAGATGTCAATCAAGATTCAGGGGTACCAACGAAGGGTTTAGTATCCATAGGCCGGACCAACGCTATGTACAAAGAGAACATCCGGGGGTGGTGACATCATACAGTGTTGGAAAGTTATGCCTCGATTGGCTAAAAACCTCGACACTGTCCCTGGTGAAACAGCACTTATCCTTACTCTCAGATGAGGTGGATCTAAGGTATTTTTTTAGTAGGTCCCCGAAAGCTACATCAGAAACGTTTCTTATACGCTGTCTATAAGGAAATCTGGAAAATCTCTCAACAAGAAGCTGCAGAGAGACTTCGTGAAATAGATGGAATTAACCTAGAAAAGGCTTTAGCTGTAGTTGACAATGGTATGACTACATTAACATCCAGGATTTATTCACTGGGCAACATTGTCTCTTCTGCTATAGATGTACTAGAACAGGATTTGTCCATACTACAACACGGACAATCTCAACTACATTCTATTATGTTGTTAAGCTGGACGCTGCAATCATTGTGCGCTGGTTATGTGCCTTAGCGATTTATCAACAGTACGTCTTTGCTCTCTACGTACAATCTAACTAAAAAACTGACAACTATGGCACAAAGGGGGGCAAAATATACAATGCTGCGTGTTGAAAAACTGGATCAGTTACCTTTCACTGTGGCAGGGTCACCCTCCACAGAATGGTTAATTCATGGCCATATA
The DNA here is from genome assembly GCA_963921515.1 of Calotriton arnoldi. Taxonomy (NCBI): domain Eukaryota; kingdom Metazoa; phylum Chordata; class Amphibia; order Caudata; family Salamandridae; genus Calotriton; species Calotriton arnoldi. Next base: position 209,382 of record CAWUFW010004258.1, on the reverse strand, counting down.
ACATTACTGGTCACAACTTTCCAGTTTTAGTATTGCCTAGAACAAGAACAGGCAGGCAGATATGAAGCCATAGGTAGGGAATTCATCAAGGACTCTTGGGAATTACCATACAGATTCTGATGCAGGAGTGAGGACATGGAAGTGTTTCTAAGCGGTACAAACTGTGAGAACTCTTTAAGTGGATCTCTCATATACCAGGATATCATGCTTCACGGGGCCTGTACGGTTCGGTTGAAAATTTATCCTGTCATTTGAAATCCTGTCATTTTTAATCAGCTGCCGTGATTAATCCGGTCATTTTTAATCAGCTGCCGTGATTAATCTGGTGTTCAAGTTGCTTTCAAATGGGAGTTACTTGATGCTGAATGATCAAGGTTGTTGTGGGATGCTTCCGGGCATCGCATATCTTGTTACTGTAGACTCCAGGGTTACTTGTTGTAGGCAACTATTGTTTCGACCGACCCACACAGTCGGGGAGGTGCCTTTATGGCCTTGGTTGAATGTTTCCTTTATACGGTTTGATACTCTGAGCCGAATGAAAGCCATGCTTTTACAGAAAACTGTGCCCTTAACCTCCGCCCGAGAGACTTTTGATCTCCAGGTCACAAGGTCCTCAGCTGAGATACTGGCACTAGTATGAACAAACTGCCCTTTCCATTTCACAGAAATGGTACAATGTATTTTTAACATGTCTGATACGACGGGTATAGTACACCTATTTCAAACCATAGGTTCAGGACTGTTAAGCGCCTTTCAGACAATCTTCGGAGTTATTCCCAACTTCATACACACCGTGTTTGGAAGCATTTTTGGAGGGCTTCCCCTGATCCTGTTCCTAATAGTAGGTATCCTGATTGTCATTTTTCTGCTACTCAATGGACGCCTCAGTCACCAAGTAGATGGAAAAAACGCTCTTCGAGCGCCGATACCGTGATCGCATAGTAATCCATCTGGGCACACCTCGCCTCCGCGAACTGAGCGAGTGTTGGTTCCTGTCATTTAGACCAGTCTGGATTGACTGTGTTCTGCCTGTCCTCCGATGCCTGTTCTGTGGACAAGAATGTGTGTTGGATCTCTGTCTAACACTTCCATAGGTTGCGCCACCGGACATTGAAGCTTTACTGGACCCGATAATGGCCCATGTTCTGCTGTGTCCTCAGCGCATTCCCATGTTGATGTCTGCATTCTTAGAGCCACCACAGGATGCTTCAGCTCCTGTTGGAACGGATACCGGTTCTTCAACAAATATTCAGGCCTTGGATGTCACACAGGCTTCCCCAGCATCGGCTGTGGATAATACAGAAGATCATCTGTGCTCGATTGACCTAATCTGTGAGGTGTTGCAGGGATCGTCGTCTGCGATGGCAAGCAACAGTGATGTTGCGTATCCCAGCCCGGACACATAAACATTTGGCTCATCGTGTGCTCGGAAACAAATTCGGCCTTTTTCAAAACAACCACATTTGGAATTTTAAACAATAGACACTTTTTCCTGAACTGCATGGCTTTCAGACACTCATAGTTGTTCGAACTATATATACGAACATATTTTAGTAAGACTTCTACCGCTTAAGATACAATTTTAGCATTTTTTTTTAATTTTTACGCACTATTTTTTGGATCAATTAGTTGTTTGCGTACGAATGCCAAGAAGTACATTAAAATTATAGTATGTTGTCCAGTCTGATGAGGAGTGGGTGTTATGTTTCATATAGGTACCTCAATATTGGCTCAGGGAACCACCTAACCTTTCACCTATATTCTCCCCTAGCATTACACTACATACCGGTTCTTGGGACTGACCTTTTACCTAGTTACGATACTGCTTACAGGACTTGGGGTTTCCCCTGAAAACAAGCTTTATCCATTATGTATGAGGATTCTTGGAAACTCAGCAGGACTACCATCTCCTGCATAATAACTATGTATAAGGGTCATTCCTGCCGTCATCCTAAGTCCGACACGACACAGCAAGGTAGAACCCCTGAGGGTACCACTTTGAGTATATATACACCATATCTTTGCTGAGGCAGGGAGAGGAGAAAAGGACTTCCATGCTGACACACTGACGCGAGACACTGAGGTTCCTGCACGCAGACACTCCAGCTCGCAGTGGTCTGACATCCCTCGCGGGGTGTCCATCTCGAGACCAAGATGGGGTCCCACGGTCTCTCGCTTCAGGTAATGGGGTTGACTTTATCCTAGAGGGATTCTTGACTTTACACCTACATACATGCTAGGTACACTTAGGTACATCTAGTTAGGGTCGCATCGTAGGAGTACGCATTTTATTGTCATGTATTTTTATACCTGCCTGTATTCATCATTTTAGCACTATGGTAGAAATCTACCATTCTTTTACACTGTTGGTGCTTATAATCATTTATATCTATTTCTGTCTAATGGTTGTTTCAGCACACCTATTTTACACTAGAATGACGCTGGTTCAATAAATGCTTATTGAAAAACGTCCCCACCGTTTATTCTGTGTATCTCTCTGAGATAAAGTGAGCACAAGTGACTGAGCAAAAAGTATTGCACTGTTTCCACGATCCCTGATGGGGCAGAGCTGTCATGTTCGATAGTTGCCAAGAACTATTCTCTCCTTGGTAAGAGGGGTTTCTAGTGGCACTGTGAGCTAGCTGGCATACAGGCGAACATACTCGGTGGGGGTGTCTGGAATCAGTCTGAACACCAATCCCCCAGTCTATGTTGTCTAAACACGCAGATCCTATATAGGTTTAGAGGAACTACAGAACACTTCCCTGAGAATGCATTTCACTCATTGCTTACTATTGGCTTTGTGGTTTGTAACTCACAGTTGCTTGCTTTCTATTTGCTGGCTGTATTTGCTTTAGGCTCTCCAGCTTGAGTTCGTCCCTCCCGTGGAGCAATCCATGATTACTGTATTCTTCCGAGTACTTGCTTTCTGTAAACACCTTTTAAATCTTGTTCTTATCTTGTCACAGTTGCTGTGCATTCAAAGGCAGAGGTCAAATGTGAGTCTTTGTCTTCAAGGGAGTTTGGTGTTTACTTTTCATTCTCTGACTTGAGAGAGGAGAGGCTGTAGGATGTTAGTTATTCTAGCACACAACAAAAAGAATTGTACTGATATTTTAGAATATATCAGAATTAGGAAAGTACAAATGAAGCAAATTTTTGTTTGTAATTCTGAAGTGTGGTGGAAACAAATATTTGAATATGATCAAAACACATCAGTGATCACTAGGTGATGACATTTCCACACATTGTCTTTTGTGCACAGTAAAACTTTGTCTGTGCAAATGTAATGGTCATTTCAATTGAAAATGTGTTGTTTGTAATGGCAGTGCGCCACCACACCATGCATACCCCACACTACGACACTCCACTTTACACCACACCACTTTACACCACTCTACTCCACTGCATGCCCTTCCACTCTATGCCACGTCGTTCCATTCTATGACACTCCACTCCACTCTATGACATGCCACTCCACTCTACGCCCCTCCACTCTAAGACACTCTACGAAACGCCACTCCACTCTATGCCACTCCACTCTATTCCACCCCACGCCACTCTACTCTACGCCCCTCCACTTTATGTCCCTTCACTCCACACCACTTACCCCACTCCAATACACCCCAATCTATCCCACTCCACTCCAATTTACCCCACTCCACTCCAATCTACCCCACTCTTCTCCTATCTACCCCAGTCTACTCCACTCCACTCCAATCTTCCCCAATCCACTCCACTCCAATCTACCCCACTCCACTTCACTACACTCTATCCCAATCTACTCCACTCAAATCTACCCCTCTTTGCGCCACCCAATCTACCCCACTCCACTCCAGTCTACCCCAATCTACTCCAGTCTACCCCACTCCACTCCAATCTACTCCATTCCAATCTACCCAACCCCACTCCAGTCTAACCCACTCCACTCAATCTATCCCACTCCAATCTACACCACTCCACTATACCCAATTGACCCCACTCCACTCCAATATTTTCCAATCCACCCCACTTCAATCTACCCCAATCCACCCCAATCTAACCCACTCTACTCCAGTCTACCCTACTACACCTCAATCCACCCCACTCCAATCTACCCCAATCAGTACTCCACTCCAATTTACTCCAATCCACCCCTCTCCATTCCAATCTACCCTACTCCAATCTACCCCACTCCAATCCAATCTACCCTACTCTACTCCACCCTAATCTACTCGACTCCAATCTGCCCGCTCCACTCAAGTCCAATCAACGCTACTCCACTCCACTTCAATCTATGCCACTCCACTCCAATCTACCCCAATCATCCCCGCTCCACTCTACCCCAATATACCTGAACCTATCCCACTCCAATCTACCTCAATCCACTCCAATCTATCCCAATCTACCCCCAATCCACTCCAATCTACCCCACTCCACTCCACCCTAATCTACTCCACTGCAGTCTATCCCACTCCGCTCCAATGTACCCCAATCCATCCAACTCCGCTCTTCCCCAATCTACCCCACTCCACTTTAATCTACCCCAATCTAGCCCACTCCATTCTACCCTAATCTATCACACTTCAATCTACCCCAATCCATCCCACTCCACTCTTCACCAATTTACCTCACTCCACTCTACCCCAATATACCCTACCCCACTCCACTGCAATCTACCCCACCCCACTCCAATCTACCCCACTTCAATCTACCTCACTCCTATCTACCCCACTCTACCTTACCCCACTCAACTCCACCCCACTCAACTCCCTTCTACCCCGCTCTACTCCACTCCAATCTACCCCACACCACTTTACACCACTCTACTCCACGGCATGCCCTTCCACTCTATGCCATGTCGTTCCATTCTATGACACTCCACTCCACTCTATGACATGCCACTCCACTCTACGCCCCTCCACTCTAAGAAACGCCACTCCACTCTATGCCACTCCACTCTATGCGACCCCACGCCACTCTACTCTACGCCCCTCCACTTTACGCCCCTTCACTCCACACCACTTACCCCACTCCAATACACCGCAATCTATCCCACTCCACTCCAATTTACCCCACTCCACTCCAATCTACCCCACTCTTCTCCTATCTACCCCAGTCTACCCCACTCCACTCCAATCTTCCCCAATCCACTCCACTCCAATCTACCCCACTCCACTTCACTACAATCTATCCCAATCTACTCCACTCAAATATACCCCTCTTTGCGCCACCCAATCTACCCCACTCCACTCCAGTCTACCCCAATCTACTCCAGTCTACCCCACTCCACTCCACTCCAATCTACTCCACTCCAATTTACCCAACCCCACTCTAGTCTAACCCACTCCACTTAATCTACCCCAATCTATCCCACTCCAATCTACACCACTCCACTATACCCAATCGACCCCACTCCACTCCAATATTTTCCAATCCACCCCACTCCAATCTACCCCAATCCACCCCAATCCACCCCAATCTAACCCACTCTACTCCAGTCTACCCTACTACACCTCAATCCACCCCACTCCAATCTACCCCATCAGTACTCCACTCCAATCTACTCCAATCCACCCCTCTCCATTCCAATCTACCCATCTCCAATCTACCCCACTCCAATCCAATCTACCCTACTCTACTCCACCCTAATCTACTTGACTCCAATCTACCCCGCTCCACTCTAGTCCAATCAACGCTACTCCACTTCAATCTATGCCACTCCACTCCAATCTACCCCAATCCATCCCACTCCACTCTTCCCCAATCTACCCCACTCCACTCCAATCTACCCCAATCCTCCCCGCTCCACTCTACCCCAATATACCTGAACCTATCCCACTCCAATCTACCTCAATCCACTCCAATCTATCCCAATCTACCCCAATCCACTCCAATCTACCCCACTCCACTCCACCCTAATCTACTCCACTGCAGTCTACCCCACTCTGCTCCAATGTACCCCAATCCATCCAACTTCGCTCTTCCCCAATCTACACCACTCCACTTTAATCTACCCCAATTTAGCCCACTCCATTCTACCCTAAGCTACCACACTTCAATCTACCCCAATACTTCCCACTCCACTCTTCGCCAATTTACCTCACTCCACTCTACCCCAATCTACCCTACCCCACTCCAATCTACCCCAATCTAATCTACCCCACTTCAATCTACCTCACTCCTATCTACCCCACTCCACCTCACCCCACTCCACTCCACTCAATTCCATTCTACCCCACTCTACTCCACTCCAATGTACCCCACTGCAATCTACCCCAATCTAGCCCACTCCAGTCTACCCTAGTCTACCCCAATCTACCCCAATACAATCTACCCCACTATACCCCACTCGACTCTACCCCAATCTACCCAACTCCAATCTACCCCAATCTAGCCCACTACAATCTACCCCACTTCAATATATCTCACTCCACCCCACTCCACGCCACTAACTTTTAGCCATGCTGAACAGCAGCCATACTGGTGTACAACATGGCTAAAACGCATTGCCAAAGCCAATAGTTGTAGCATAGGTGAGACCTATTGGCTTTGACAATGGTTGTTTACATTGATGAGGACCCAGCAATTCCACCAACAAGGTTTTGCAAAAGCCATGACAAAACAAAACATGCTTTGACAAAACCAAAAGGCTGGCGACTGATGTCCAACCTATTGGCTTTACCAATGCTTATTAAGGAAGGCAACAATGAAGATCCTACCAATTATCATCTCACTGTTCTTTTAGATGCAGAGACTAAGGCTTATACAAACCTGGTATTGGAAGATTTAGAAGAGTGGTTCACTGACACAAAAAATTTGCAATTTTACTGGACAATGTTTCGCACAAAATGTAGCACCACAGATTTTTGGCCAGTTCTATACTTGCTTACCACTATGTCCACGTCATCACATCCAAGCTGATTGTCTACTGGTTGGCTTTCAGTGGCGTGGCCATAGGACTTCATTGGACCAAACATTCGGCCTTTTAGAATTAAGAAACGTGCCTTAGAGTACTTCATGCCCTTTACAGTGGTACTTGAATACAAATAAAATGTGAGAAAAGGCACCTGATTGTCTGACCACATGCTTCTTAGCCTCTATACTGCAGACATGGGTACGTCTCTAGCTAACGCTTCCATATTCCCACCAAAAATATCTGGCCACTATCTTCAGTTGGTGCAGTAAACAGATGATACTCCAGTTCTTCATTGCATGTGGATTGGTCTGCGAAGACCATTGGATGCTCTAGATTTTTATAGCAGGCTAACATGTTGGTCCTGAATAGCAGTCAATCGAAGGCTCATGTCTTGTAAAAACAAATGCAACAGTTGCGGTAGTTGGAGTATTATCATGGCGATGGCACCGACAGATGTTGCTTACAATTACTCACGTGTTTAGCTCCAAGACTGTATATCTTCACAATCTCATCTAGCCAAGCTGATAACAAAAAGTTCTTCATTAGCATACTCCTAATGCCAATTATATCTAAAGCTGGAGAGCCCCATAGCGATTCCGATAACGAAGGCTGTCAACGCTAAATTTCTGCTCTCGCTCACCTAGGAGCTTGTAGTCTTTCCTGTGCAATTAGACGCTTGGTTGGATATAGCACAGGGTGACAGCTACAGGAGCATTTTTAATCCCCAAAAAGCAAGAGTTAAGCACAGGTGAAAGTGGAGTTTGGCCATTTAAAGCAAGACCATGCAAACATGGATGCATATCTAAAATCCAGTCTTAACCTGCAGTGGGCTACAGTAGGGTCCCTAAGAGACCTTTTCTGAAGATATAGTCAATACCTACTTTGTATAGAATCCCTGGGCTAACTATCTGGAATCCGCGCTGATCACGCTAGATTTTAAGTAGATTTGGTCAACCTTAACTAACGTAGCACAATTTAAATGGTGTATTGTGGATCAGCTTGAAGTAAGTTCTAGGTTACTGGGCAACACAGAATTCAGCAGAAGGAAGTCCGCTGCCTACGTCATATCCTCTTATGAGGTTAGGATGCAGCTGGGATTTCTGCCAAATAACTGAACTCGCGCCATGAGAACTGAAATGTTAAGTTTTCCCTTCTTAGTAATTCCGTTATTGAGTTTAAGAGTTATAGCCCTGTCTATGCCAGAGAAGAATTGAATTGTAGATTAAGTTCTGGTGTGCAAAAAAACTCTGATACAGATTTTATGCACGTGTGAGTTGCTGGAAGCACAAAGAAAGTTTTGTCTAAGATCTCTTTTGCTCAATATGGGACATAAATATGGTAAGAAAAAATCAGCCTTTGCCTGAATAATGAAAATGCAATAGTCTTGTCAGGGGTAGTTAGCCACTTTGCGGCTTTCAATGAAAATACACAATTATGAAACTGTTTTACTTAATTTTATAGACTTTTCTGTATTGAAATTTTGAAAGATTAATTTACCGTGATTAATTTTGTTATAGATTTTGTACACTTGTTAGGTACTGTTGATTAGTGTTAAATGTATGTGCAATTATTTTAAATAATCATGCAATAAACTTAATTCAACACAATTATAGCAAGCGCACAGTGGGCAGGCTCATTCAGAGTCTCAGGGTAATGGGAGCAATAGGTTGTAAGCTTTTATCCCACATTTCAACCACCTCCACAGGCTTTGAGAAATGTGTTGATACCATATTAAATATAAGAAATACAGTGATTGGTTATGCTGGAGAAGGCTTGAAACCAAAAGCAAAAAAAAATACAATAAAACCTGCAGAACCTGCTGTACTGAACATTTTAGAGCATTTGTCATCCCCAGACTCCAGATCTAGGGCTAATACCACTCCTCTTCATTATAATAAGACTTCTACTGTAATCACCGCATCCGCATTACAGTATTACCCCTGGACACTGCATACAGAACCAGCTGTCCTGCATATTTTAGTGCATTTGATTATCCCTGGACACTAACTACAGCAATAATACCCCTCCCCTTCATTATGGAAGGATTGTTACCATTATTACATCATGGGGGTATTACCCCTGGATTTGGCATTCACCTCTAGGTGTGGCCATGATATTTATCAATAACAGCAGAAGGGTGAATGGAAGCTATGTAGGGTTGGGGTGCATGTAATTCCCAGGCACACCCGTAGGCCAATGGACTGGCCATCAGCGGATCCGCATCTGCAACTATGAGGTGGCGGCTGAGGACACATCAGTGCAGTGAATGGTGCGTAGAGTTGACTTCACTCTTGGCTCACAGGTCCCGTCTTGCCACAGTAATTAGTCAGTTCCTCATATGGTAATCTGTGGGAGTTACTGGAGTGAGCCTGAATGTATATCAGGACTGCCGCCAGGCGCGTTTGTGTCTACACCGGTGGCAACAGGTCCTGGTGTAACCCATGGTGTATCAGGTGCTTGCTCCGTGGTGTCCCAAAGATACCTATACTTGCGCAATTCACCCTTCTTGACATCTGCTGTTTACCCAACACTTGGGGGCATATTACCAAGGATTTGCGATAATTATCGCAAAGCGCGCTTAGCGCTATTTTTTTTATCGCCAGCTATCGCTGGATTTCATCGCGGAGATAGCGCATTATTATCAACGCTTATCTCCAAGGCGATAAAAAATCCAGCGATAGCGGCGAAACCCAGCAATAGCGCGAGAAATCCAGCGATAAATTCACTGCGCTAATGAAAAGCTCGCTAATAGGCAGGTGAGGACTTAACCTTACAATCCACCTCCCATTGACAAGATGGTTAAGTCAAGTTTTTATCAGGTGTTAAATTCCAGCGATAATTGCGCTTAGCGCGACTTTTTTTATCGCTTCGCGGGCATTGCTAATAGGGGGAAGTTGTGTTAGCGACTGTTTGCAGTTGCTTTTAGTTGGGAACGCCTACTTTGCATGTCATTAGCGATAATTATCGCTGACATGCAAAGCGGCACCAAAACGGTCGCGTTCGCCATAAAGCTGTCGCTAACAGCTGTTAGCGACAGCTTGCTAATAGGGCGATAGAAATATCGCTGCTTTAGCGGCAAAAAGTGCCGCTAAAGCGGCGATACCGCCCTTGCTAATATGCCCCTTGGTTCTCTGTTGTGAAATCACTCCCTCGGTGCATTGTAAAATCGTAAGGCTTCAGTATATTACTAAACAGTGAAATACAACAGGCATAAACACCAAGCCACTAACTCTGCCTATAGCTAAAGTCATTTGTTAAAACAAATCGCAAAATTTGCCGCAAAACTTTTGGCCACTTCCATAGAGGTTTGAATTGTGTCTAACGAGTGCAAAAACACAGAAACACAAAAAAGCAGCTAAATGTAAAACAAACATATTTCTGTCTCCTGTCTCTCTCCATATATTACCGTAGCTCTTTTCTCTTTATCTCAACTCTCTGTACCTCACTTCTCTACCAATATACCTCGCCTTAAACCACCTTCCTCTCTAACTCTCTTCCTCTGCCCACCTCTACATCTCTACCCACTCCATCTTCTTCATATCTCTCTACCACACCCTTCTCCCTGTACCACACTGTTCTATTTCCATCTCACATCCCTGTAGCTCTCCTCTATCTACTACGCCTCTTTCTCAACCTTATCTGTTTCTTTTCCTCAACTCTTTATCTCTCTCTCGATTCACCACTCTCACTGCCTCGTTTTCCTTCCTCACATCTATCTTGTCTCTCTCTCACTGCCTCACTTCTTAATTCATTGTACTGTTCGGCTCGCTACCTCACCTCTTCAGCTCACCTGTCTGTTCCTAAAAAAAAAATGTAAATCCGTATTTGTAAAGCGCGAACTACTCATCCTTACGGGTCTCAAGGCGCTGGGGGCCGTCGTGGAAATTAAGTGAGCTATTGCCCAGAGTCACATGGTGCTGAGCTGAGCTGCCGCCGGAGATCGAACCGTGAGCCCTGTGCTCCGAAGTCAACTGCCCTGGCCGCTGCACCACACCTCTCTACTTCCTGCCTCTGTTCCCTCTATCTCCCTTCTCTTAATACCATACTCCTTTCTTGCTGCCTCTCTTTCTGTACCTCTACCTTTTTCAACCTATCTTTACTTCCTCTCTCACTACTTTAATTCACCCTTTATACTTTAACTCACCCTTTATACTTCAGATCTCTTTCATCATACATATCTGTACCTCTCCTCTGCGTGTCTACCTCTTTCTCTACCTCACATAACCTCTCTCTTTACTACATTCTCTCCATCTCTCTGCTTCACCTGTATCTCTACATCTCTCTACCTCCCCCTTGCTCTTTTTCTGTATCAATCTCACATCACCTCTCTCTACCTCATCTTTGCTCTACGTGTGTACCAACCTCACATCACCTCTCTCTACCTCGTTTGCTCTACTTGTGTACCAACCTCACATCTCCTCTATCTACCTCACCATTGCTCTACTTGTGTATCAAACTCACATCTCCTCTCTACCTCACCTTTCCTCTACTTGTGTACCAACCTCACATCACCTCTCTCTACCTCACCTTTGCTCTACTTGTGTACCAAACTCACATCTCCTCTCTACCTCACCTTTCCTCTACTTCTGTACCAACCTCACATCACCTCTCCCTACCTCAATTTTGCTCTACTTGTATACTAGCCTCAGATTAACTCTTCCTCGACCTCACCTCTGTCTCTCAACTTCGCCTCTTTTTTTCTGAATTTCATCTCTTGTTTCACCCTTCATGCCCCTCATTACCTTTTTCTCTGTCTTATTACTTTATTGAAATGAACTGTCTTTCTGATCGTTTTCTGGTTTTGCCAGTCTCTCTACATCACCCCTAACCCTCTACCTCAGTGCTTCCCAAACATTTTAGAACCACAACTGCCTTTTTAGTATGACATATCAAGACCCACCTAGCTTTAATGGGCACGAGGCGGGTGACTTTTTAATGCAACTAAAGCATCGTGTAGTAGCGCATTGTCATTTACAGGCATCACATTTTCCATTGACATGGTCACTATATTTGCACAGACATACAGTTTTATAGATAAAACTATATTGCATGCAAAAGATAATGTGTGGACATTGGATTTTAGTGAATATTTGTTATTTGTGCATCACCAAGTAAAGTGTCTGGATTTGTTCTGATCCTATTAAATTCTTTGTTTCCATCACACTTCAAAATTACAAAAAAAGTGCTCGTTTTTGCTTTCCTGGCTGCTGAATGTGTACAGTTCGCTTATAGGTATTTACATTTTGTTCTGTTTACGAAAAAATGAAATTGTACAGTCTTTCCTTTCACACTTCATATAATCCAGCAAGACTGTCAAGGCACAGGTCGAGAATTATGGAGAGTTATCACATTTCCCCCAGTGATAAAAATCTACAGAACAGGGCTTTCATTTTGATAGTTGCAGCGAAACCAACACATTTTGGTTGCCCTAAGGCTATTGAACACGCCCATTCTGATGCACTGTGGAAGTCTCAGAAGCAGGCGGCTGTGGGTGAGAGATTATGTGGTGAACATTCCTTCCCCTACTTCAAGCATAGGTGGGGGCTACACCCCGCCCATTAGCAGCTTTAAGATGAAGGTTTTTTTTAGCATTGCTATGCATCATTGACAAGTGATGTCTGACTAAGTAGTGATTTTCCAGCGACACATGAAAATGTAAGTCTGGCATGAAAAGGCATAACATGACATCCTTCGAAAAAAGAGCCCCCACCCCCCTCTGAAGAGAGAAGACATCATGGCCATGCTTGTCAGGAATGTTACAGAGCCATCATTTGGAAGTGGTGCCAAGGAAGCTCCGGCGAAAAGAAGGCGTGGCAAGCAGAATGTTTATACAAAGCAGGATTCATGGCTAGGCGCCTCTCCGGGCCCGGGTAAGAATAGTCGAGAAGGTAAAAGAAATATCTCTTGAAATGTCTGTTAGAATTGTTTTCATTCATTTTTAAAAGCAAGAAAAATATCTTACTCAATTAGTATTTTCAACGAATAAAAGAAGGTACAATGAGAATTTGTGATGTAATAATAAATCTGGTTTCGCATTAATTTACCACAATCATTATAACGTATTGACTTAAAAGTATAAATATTGCAGATACATGCACTTTTTCCAGATGTAAGCATCCCTCTCTGGCCTCTACCCTTCCAGTTGTCTTTCTCGGCCTTTTACTCCAAATTATTGTAGCGTCTTATTTTGAATAGTTATATCACCTACAAAATTGGTAAGAACATCCATGTTTTATTCCATTTCTGATGTAAAGCTCAGTTAGTCACTGAAGAGTGCAGGCATAAAATAGGTCAATCTCGATGCATTGCAAGCTAAGAGAGCGAGGCCTAGCAGTGCCTTTGATTTCAGGCATCAGAACAAGAAATGTTTCTGTGGAGCTGGCAAGGCCAGTTTGTGGGATCCTTCCCTGCAGAGAGAGGTGGCTGCATGAGGGTTAGCCAGGGAGGGCCCGTGTCTCCTGTAGGACCCCTGGCCTCTCATCCCTATTCCTGGTAGGAACTCCAGCTGTGTGATCATAGGAGGCCACTCCTGCTGAGTGCTTGCTAAAGGCAGGAACATGGGCTGCAATTGCTTGATTTCCATATGGCCACTCAGGGACTACAAATGCTGTGATCGCCATAGGCCCTGACAAGAGCTACGACTGCTGAGACCCTATGGGCCCAGATGGGGGTTACAACTGTCAATCAAGATTGGTGCAAGCTTGGATGGGGCTACAACGGCTGTGATCGAAGCACACCCAATCAAGCCGGCACCTACCTCTGATCCAATTAGGCGCCCCACTGCCGTGACCACTCTTGGCCTATCCCAGGCTGCATCTATCCTCAGTCCCGGCAGGGCTGCATTCACGGCTGGACTGGGAACCCAAAGCAGCCCTGACGGATTTTGTCAGACCGGCCCCCCTACGGTGCATACTGAGTGCAGCGAGTGAGCCTGGCGAATACAAGCAGGGTTTGGGAGGGTACTACCACCAAGAAAATTTGGGCAAAAATTACGCATTCTACAACACATTTTTCATTATATATTCAATTGTATTAACTTTTAGAGCATAGTAAATGATGACCTTAGAGTGCACCGGAATACGACAATTTTTGTTTGGGCTCTTCAATGATTCCCTCACTATCACCCTCCAACAGTGCCTCTCCTCTCTCCATAGCCCCTCTTTCACGTATGTTTCATTTGTTTTATAGCTCCTCATACCATTGTAGGGTGTTGTCGAAGCACTTTACATCACAAATACAGTGCCAATGAATCATACCTGTGTAAATCAGTGTATAGAAAATGTTACATAAGAGAAAGGCAACTATAAGGTATAGGATTCACATGTCATCCATACAGATAGGCATTTTTTAAGAGTGCTTGGTCTGGAGAAGCACAAACCCAGGATTCAGAACGTAACATACTGTTTAGGGTTGACTTTACTAATAAGAATATATTTCTACACAAACAAACCCTTTTTAGCAACATTAGAATAGTTAAAGACTCAGAAAAAAACATAACCTTCTAACCAGTGCCATGTAGTTTGCATACAGCTCTTTGATGACACTTGTAGCTCACTGTTCTAGATTAAGATTGTAACTTATAAACGGCACAGTCTCTGTGACAAAAGCAGTAACCCACTAAGCTACGCACATAAAATACTGTTCTGTGATCTGCATGGTACACATCCTTTGCAGCAGGCAGCTACCTTAGATTAGTCAAAACTGCCACTAGACAAAACTCCGAACTCTCTCCAGCTGGTACATTAATCACCAAAGCTATCTTGACACTTTTATTGTTGCCGGAAAAGTACTGGATATACAAGGAACTCTGCAGCAGGTGCTTTCAGAACTGCTGCACTGCTACATAAACGGCCCCCTGTAACAAAACTGCCCCTCCCCCCACCTTTCCAGCCTCCTGAGGAAACGCCAGATGCCGGTACGCCAGTCTGGCTTTGCTGCATTACTGCAACATCAGGAGACCGCCGTGGTTTAGTCTATACCTGCACCGACTCCATTGGCTACATAGTCCTTGCTCATACCATTACAAATTCAGAACTTCAGAAAACGAAGGGGAAAAAACTTGATTGGATAAGCTATTTATGCTGTGGCCTAGTAACTAGCATCTTCTAACAAAGATGGCCATATCCTGGACCTCAAATTCCTATACCAAAATGGCGTTCTTTTATTTCTGGTGCACGTAAGTCAGTGATATCGTTTACAGAGCTAGTGAGCTAGTTGTTTTACAAATAGTTGTTGCTTCACTCTTACACACATCCTCATACTCTTCTGATTGTCTTCATGCCTGGGCCTTTACCTGCTGCATCTTTCCCTCTGATCTAACACAATCAGTCTGTGGAAAGGAAACAGCCACCGATATCTTCACAGCAAATAGAATGAACTACCCTAGCCACCCTTGTCACTCCTTTACTTTTAGTCTGTAGGCTTTATCTACACCTGCCCCTTCCCTTTCTTGCTTAAACTCATCATACATATAAGCTTCATTTTAAGGAGGAAATGGGTGAGGATGCGTACCCCCATGGGCAAAGTATGGCTCGTACGCTGTAACCATTCATACATCGTACCAGCGGTGCAAGCATTTCATAAATAACTTTAAGAGGCACTAGCTGTCCCCGTCAATAAGTGGCAAGATACTCACACACAGGAGGTAAACAGAAGAGAGTCTATCGTCTGGGAGTAATAGAGCCACCATGGAGATAGCTTCATCCTATTAATCAAAACTAGTATTGCCCAGGAAACTTTTAGAGTGTTTAACATTTCAATGAAAAACAGAGGCCCATATTTATCATTTTTTCATGCAGTGCAATGCAGCAAGCCACCGTGCTGCGCTGCATGAAAAGGAAAGGGTACGAATGAGCCGTATTTAACATTATATGGCACATTCCTGTCCTTTCCTAGCTCTGGTACACTTTTGGCTGCCTAGCGCCAATGCAGGCACCCTTGTGTTCTGGTGCAAGAGTGCCTGCGTTGTAGGCAGGATTGTTTTTGTGCAGGAAAGATACCTTCCTGACAGTGGCATAGCTAGCACTTTGGCCGCCTGTGGCAGTCACCATGCTTGCCGCCCCTCTGCGGCCCCTCTTGCTACGCCACTGCTTCCTGAGCAAAAACAATTCTCAGAGGCATTTCCCTCTTTCTATGTGCACTTGTAAAAAGAGGAAAAAACAAGGAGAAATAAAGATATTTCTCCTCGTTACGCCTCACCTGGGGAGGGGTAGCATTTTGACGCATTCCCTCTACCACTAATGGTAAACCTGGGAATGCACCAAAATCCATGGATGGATGCCTGGGAACACTCACGCTCCACCAATGGAACGCCCCCCTGGGGCAGAGTAACGCTACTCAGCGATTTATGCTACCTTGCGTTATTCCAGATCTATCAAGCCATGCAGGGCCACACAAGGTCGCTTGATAAATCTCACTTTGTGATCTCAAGGGCAACGCAAAACCTTGATAAATCTGGCCCAAAGGGTATTGCCATCGCAAATAAAAGTTTTTGTTTTTTTTAATAAAAAGATATGAGAAAGGATCCTCAAATAAAAATAGGGAAGGTATTTCTGGGATGAAAAAAAAAAAGAAAATGGGGTTGGGGAAAATATGTTTTAAGATTGCACTCAGACATGAATGGGATCTCAAACTAGATTTAAGTCTGCCCAGAACCAGTTAGCACAGATGTAATATTTACAGAGATGGATGGAGCACGTTTTGTGACCCAGACATATTAGACTTTTTCTAATATCTATAGTCTAATATACAGAAGAGATGTCAAACAACTCTATAGGATATGTATTAAGATCGCGGCACCACATACCTAGAAGAATAGATGAGTATTAGCAAACATTACCCCCAGCGATTCCGCAGAGCCTGACCCTAACATTGGGGCATATTATCAAGTCCATTATCGCCTCATTAGCGGCCGCTTTTTGGCCGAAATGCGGCGATAATGGCATCGCACTATTAGCAAGGACACGCGCTAGCGTGTTTCCTTGCCTTAACGCCCGGTTCCCTATCGCCTCACCTCGCATCGCTAATGAGATGCAAGGTAGGCGTGCCCCTCACAACTACATCATAAAATATCAGTAACGGTGCTTCGCTGTATTTACAACGAAGCCCTGTCCGGTTTAGCGCTGATTTTTTTCGCGCTAACTGGGCCTTAACGCTGGAATTTAACGTCTGTTAAATTCCAGACTAAGGCATATCTTACATGGGGGGTGGATTGTGTGGCTAAGACCACAGGCCCTATCATCAAGGATATCGCCGTTTTCCATGGAACATCGCTGGAAAACCAGCGTTGTTCCATGGAAAACGGCGATATCCCTCTATCGCTGGAATTTTTACGCCTCGGTGATACGCGTTGTTAATTACGCGTTAACCGGGCGAAAAATTCCGGCGATAGACACGGCGATAAATAAAAAAGCGCTAAGCGCGCTTTGCGATATTTATCGCCGTCTATTGCTAATATGCCCCATTGTTCCCCTGCACAGACACACCCCAAAAACGTTAACAAACATGAATCGCTAACTACATCTGATGAGGCGGTTCATGCGTGGAACTCTCATCAATGCATATTGCAGCGCCTCTAACTAAAGAATGAAAACAAGCTGTAACAAGCCAGTTGAAACATGAATGGGAACTTAATGCACAACACTAATCATCCAACACATAGACCACACACTGCAAACCCACACTCTACCAATCATGCACAACAAACAGAGCAGCTACTTACTCAACTATCAGAAAAGAGTTTTGTGGCCTCTTTAGGGGAATCAAAGAGCTATACATATTCTGCAATTCAAAAACATTAGAAACACCCACACTAAACATGACTTAATAGGGCTTATGCACGCTACCTGTGCCAGCTTAAATCACTACTGTAAACACAACATCAACAATGAGAAATTCCACAAGTCTCTTGTCTTAAAAAGGACGTTCTGGAGATCTTGATACAATGTGGTATTGTCCACACAATGGGGCACAAGGGCATTACAACTACTCAGTACGATTTAACAAGCCACTCAAGGCCACCTTACGTGGCCCTGCATGGCTTGATAAATCTAGAGTAATGCAACGCAGCGTAAATCACTGCATAGCGTTACTCTACCCCAGGGAGGCATTCCGTGGCTGGACCGTGGGTGTTCCCACACATCCACCCATGGATCTTGGCGCATTCCCATATGTACGATTTACTGACACTGGTAAACCTGAGAATGCGTCAAAATGTTACACCTCCCCGGGTGAGGCGTAACGAGGAGATATATCTTTATCTCTCCACATTTTTTCCTCTATTTCGATGTGTGCTGCATTCTGACACTTAATGACACACCACTCAACGTCTTTCTATGATACCCCACTCCACTATATGAAACGGCACTCCACTCTATGACACTCCTCCACTGTACTCTATAACACTCCACTTAACGATACTCCACTCTATGATACTGTACTTCGCCCTACTCCACTCTAAAACACTCCACTCCAACAGTCTACGACACCCTGCTCTACTGTTCGATACGCCATTCCACTGTACAACTCGCTTCTCCAGTCTACAATACTTGACTCCTGTAGGAAGGTGGGATCCTTCTGCATGGTTACCCCCACTTTTTGCCTGGTGCTAAGCTGTTATTGACTAGTCTGACTGAGATCCTGCTAATCAGGACCCCAGTATATCTGCTTTCTCCCTAAATTGTTGTGTTCAGTACTTAGGTACATCCCAGATTGGATACTGGGGTACCCTCATAAGTCCCAAGTATATGGTACTAAGGTACTCAGGGCATAGGTACCCCAGAGGTCTCCCATGGGCTGAAGCATGTATTATGTCACCCATGAGAGACCATTCAAAATGGAACTACAGGCCTGTCATTGCAGCCTGTGTAAGTTGGTGCTAGCACCACTTTCTAAAGATATAGGTTTCCTATATCTAGGGTCACTGCACTTAAAACCTATAAGTCACCCCTCTAGCAGGCCTTTGCAATCCTGAATGCAGGGTGCTTGGTTCTAAGTGAGAGGGTGCCCCTGCATGAGCAGGACACCCCTACAGCCTATGGAGTCCATTCTCACGGGTTGTCAGTGAAGCAGCCATATACCATATAGAGGGGCACTGCATAATTATGCAATGACCATCTCGAAACTGGCTGCAACGAATCCTATCATGTTTGGTATCAAACATGTTGGAATCATACCCCCACACCGTAAACGGTGTGGGAGTATGATTCCAAGCACTGGAAAAGCTCTCTGTTAGGCTCTCAGTGCTCCCGATGCCAACCTTCTAGACCCGGACAGCACAAAATGGTTGCTGCCGACCTGAGACACATTTCTGCCCTCCTGCTGCTGAGCCAAGCTCGAGCAGGGGAAGGCAGAACAATAGGCATCCTGTCACAGGGAGGTGTAACCACCTCCCAGACAGGATTTAGTGTATTGGGACCGGGTGGGTGCGCTTGCCATCGCCACAAAATCTGCATGAGGGGCACATTTGGTGTCCCTCTGCATAGTCCAGTTCAAACCAGTTCTGGGAGCCGCTGGCTCCCGCTCTGGCGCGAAACTGGACCAAGGACATGGGAGTAACCTCCCCTTGTCCAGACCCTCCCCTGGGAGGGTCCCCTGTATCGTCCCAACCCTTTCCTTAGGGTACTTAAATGCTTACCTGGGTGTAGGTCCCTAGATTCGTCGTGGGACAAGATTCAGATCAGACACCACTTCTTCTACCGTCTGGGCACTCTGGACTTTTGGGCTCGACCTCGTCTCCCTTCCAGTCTGCTGCATCGTCTGTGCCTGTGCACCATACAGGAACCTTCCAAGGCCTGTGGACATCAAAGACACATGAAGGAATCTCCCTTGAACCTTCCCTGCATTCGAAGGCACCGCAACTAAGTCAACCGGGCTGCTGATCCTGAGCTCCTCCTCTTACCAAGTTTGAGGCCAGTATCCCTCGTGGGGGCTGCAATAACCGAACCCCTGTGCACTTGCGTCAACTTGCAGTTGCAAAGGCTTGTTGGCCTCCTTCCAGCGAGATCTTCGGGCTCCAAGTAGTCCCAACATCCAGCACCTCCAGTGACCAGAATCTTCAGGCACACCACGGGGCATATTATCAAGCCGAATTCCGCTGCTTTAGCGGCCGTTTTCGGCCGAAAAGCGGTGAATTTCTTTACGCTTAATTATCAAGGACACGCTAACGCGTGTTTCCTTGAGTAAGAAGCCCTTTTTACTCCACTTTGCATGTCAGCGATGTATATCGCTAATGACATGCAAAGTAGGCGTTCCCTTCCATTCCTCCATGTAAATCCGCGCTGACACGGCATCGCAATATTAGTAAGCCTCGCGCAAACCCGCGATGCGATAAAATAGATCGCGCTAACCGCGATTATCGCAGGTTTGTAACGCCTGGTTTGAAACTGAGTTAGCCATACTTATAATGGCAGGTGGATTGTACGGCTGAGGCAACATCTTCCTATCACCAAGGATGAGCTTATCGCTGCTGTTTTTACGCTGGATTTCCAGCGATGTGCGCAGAATTCGCCGCTATCGCAGGATTTATTATCGCTGTGGAGATATGCTTTGTTAATAACGCGATCTCTCGGCGATTAAATCCTGCGACACTCGGCGTTAAACAAAATCGCGCAAAGCGGGAAATGCGATATTTATCGCGTTTGCTTGATAATATGCCCCCACATCGTGTGCACCCTGGCCTGCATCTTTTGGTGGGCTGCCCGAGGCCCTCTTGCGACTCCAGTGCCTCTGGCCTGTGGGTCCTATTGAGGGTCACCTTTGTTTCTTTTGGGCTCCCCTGATTACTTGGGGCATGCCCTGACTCCCCTGCTTGTGGTGAGTCCCCTGGACCTTGCTGGTCCCGATGTTGCTCCTTCTTCAGCTCCTGCGTTGGGTGCATTTGCCAAGGCTTGTTGGTGCTCCCTCCGGACACCGACCCCTCAGCACTCAACATCCTTCGTGGGACAGCCCGTGCACTGCTCCCATTCTTCCTCAGCATCGCCTGGTCCTCACAGCTGCAGAGTCAATGTCATCATCAACTCTCCTGCAACACCCGACATCAGAGGGCATTTGTCTTCCAAGTCTCCTGGTTACTTCTGTGTGACATAGACTCTGTCCCCTCTGCTTGCAGGTACCTCTCAACTAGGATCCACCTTTGGATTCCACCGGACACTTTCTCCTTCTTCAGCAGCGGCACTTTCCTGAAGTCCTCCATTGGGTTCGACGGCGGTTTCCAACACCACTTCGCACGTATGCACCCGGCTTCCCTGGTGTAGGTAACGTGGGTACTAGGGTATCCACGGGTGGAGTGGCTCTCCAACCTTCTGTCTTCCATGGGGTTTCTTCAGGGTCCACTGGGAAGGGTCTTTAATCTTTAAAAATCCAACCATGACTTACACGTAGACTTGTACGGAGCACGCAGTCGTGTTTCCACACTGCACACGCTCTCCGTGGGGTTCCTAGTCACTCACCTTGGGTGGTTCCTTGGGTCCACAGCACTTCTACGTCCTCTTGACATTGTCTTGACCCGAGACGTGGTTCTTAACCCACTTTCTTAGTATATGGTTTGGTCCCACCCTGGGGTCCACTGTGTATTCTGTGCTATTTAGTGTGTTTCTTTGCAAAGTATTGTGTGCATTGTGCCTATCTCTGGGTAGGAGATATTTGTATGTGTTAGAGAGTATTATATAATAAATACATATTTTTATTAATACCTTGTGTGGTTCTTTTTCACTTAATCTATACTATAAGATTGCATTCTGGTAAAACAAGCTGCTTTACGCTCCTTCTGGACTAAGCCTGAAGGCTGCTCTCCACAGCTACCACTTAGAGAGCTTTCTAAGGTTGTCTAAGACCTCTTAAATCACCATAAGGGTTGTCTGGACTGGTGCAAGGTGCCCACTTACATAAGTGGACATCATATACCAGGCCAGCTTCTCACAACTCCACTATATGAGACACCATGCCACTTCAGTATATAACACTTTACTACACTGTACGATACGCTACTACACTCTACTCTGCTCCACTCTATTCCAATCTACAATACTCCACTCTATGACAATAGACTTCACAACACTCTCCTCCACTGTACTGTACGACATTCCACATAACAACTCTCCACTTGCGACACTGAAGTCTACGATTTGAAGCACATTAATATTAAAAAATTTGAAAAAAATTTGAAATTCAATGAAAAAAACAAAGTTTAAAGCTTAGTTATAGTTAGAAAAACTACACTTGTTTTCCCTATGCAAACCAAGTTTATACTACACCAACTTTAAAAATTCTAAAATTATAGTTCTAACTTTCATTTACAATTTATCCACCACCTTCAAATTATTATAAGTAGGGGACTTCGTTACACACTCTTTTCAGCTTACTAACCAGAAAAAACTAGCTATAACTCGCCAATCTACCATGCACTGTGTTCTCAGAAATAATGATACTCCACTGTACAACACTACACTGTACAAGACTTTCTGTTACTCCATTGCACAACACTACTCAACAACACTGAACTAAACAACACTCTACTCCACTGAACTTCACTACACTCTATCACACTTTGCTACACTCTGTGCCACTCTACGATACTCTACTCAATGACACTCTACTCCACCATACTCATTTCATGACACTCCAGTTGATGACACTCCACTGTATAATACTCAGCTCTACTGTTTGACATGCCACTGCGCTTTACAACACACCGCCCCACTCTACGATACTCCACTCCACGATATGGCAGACCACGCCACTACACTGTATAACACTTTACTCCATTGTACACTACGTCACTCCACTCTACTCGGCCCCACTCTTTTCTGCTCTACAATACTCCACTCTACGACACTAGGCTCTACGACACTCTTCTTCATTGTACTGTACTGCACTCACTTTACGACACTCCAATCAATGACACTCCACACTGCAACCTGAAACACATTTTTATTAAAAAATGAAAACCATTAACATACAATGAAAAACAAGCATTTGCAATGCAATAGGTCTCGCATTTACATGAGTTTAAGCTATTGGCATTGTAAATGACAATGCTTTTATTTATGTTTCAAAAACTAAAACATAAAGAAAGGCATTGTCATTTACAATGCCAATAGCTCAAACTCGCGTAGAATGCGAGACCTGTTGCATTGCAAATGCTTGTTCTTTTGCTTTCTCTCCTCATTCCGTCCTTCCCTTCCTTTCTCACATCCTCTCATATTTCCTCCCTTCTATTAAATCCTTCCCCCTTTTTCCCTTTCTTATCTCCCTATCACATTGCTTTTTCACTCGACATCACACAGTTCCACGCCACACAAGTTAATGGTAAAAAAATAAGAGGGCTGTGAATAATTCCCAAAACCAGGTAAATGTATGAACATTCCGGTACATTTGCATAATCATAAATCCAACACAGTCTCATTAAGTTAGACATACAAACACCTTATTGCTAAAAATTTGAACATTCCGGTATACTTGTATATTCATAATGCCACCACAGTCTCATTATGTAAAACACATAAACACCTTATAGCTAAATTGATGCACTCACCAATGATTCATCCATATGTTATATATCCTACGGGGATAAAGGAAAAACGTGCAGCAATCAAAAGACGCCAAGAAATAGATCATAATTGTTGGTCAGAAAATGAAGGTAACCAGGGCAGGACATCGCTGTGTGAGAGGGGGATGAGGTCAGGAGTTCGAGGTCCCGCTCAAAGTACCAGTAGTCCTGCTGGCGTGGTCAAACGTTATAAGAGATAAAATGAATGGAAAAAAGGAACCAGCTAGCGCAGTGTGCGTCATCTGTGTATATTAAAGTGAGTGGGAGAATAATTAAACGGCGGGACCAGCGTACGCGCTGAGCGTATTTTGCGGTAATTAACTCAGTCCCTAAAACGGTTCCCGCAATTACAAGTGACGAGTGACCTTTAGTCACGGGATGGTGAAAGTGGAATAAGGCAGCGATTACATTACGGCAGGTGGCGGTGTCTATAGTAAAGGTAGTGCATGAAAAGGGCTACAATCACGTCAAGTAAAAGGTCACCCGATCCTTTCTGGTGATGGTTTACGAAAAGCATACAAATCAGAAGCAGCGACTTTGATTACGGCAGGTAGTGCTGTCCACGGTAATAATGCGTATTGGAGAGGCCGCAATGAAGTTGAGTCAGAGGCCACCCGATCCTTTCTCGGTGACGGTAAACATAAAGAAAGTGTAATACTCACACAATTTGAAAGCGCGTTTAGTCTCGTCCCTGCGGTCCCGGTAAATGAAGCTGAGGCGCGCGTCTCTTTCAACTTAAACAAGCTGTCGCCATTGCTGTCCACGGTAAT
Organism: Calotriton arnoldi; assembly: GCA_963921515.1. NCBI lineage: Eukaryota > Metazoa > Chordata > Amphibia > Caudata > Salamandridae > Calotriton > Calotriton arnoldi. The sequence continues at coordinate 185,168 of CAWUFW010004258.1, read as the reverse complement.
AATGCGCATTGGAGAGGCCGCAATGAAGTTGAGTCAGAGGCCACCCGATCCTTTCTCGGTGATGGTAAACATAAAGAAAGTGTAATACTCACACAATTTGAAAGCGCGTTTAAATGCGAGACACATACAAACGGCCGCATTGCCCGGCTGCGCTTTAAAAGTGAAAGTGGGCATGCGCGCTCAATGGAAGCGATTTCCAATCACGAGCCAGCGTTTGCCATAAACCGAACCCTCCCACGTCACGCCAAACAAAGATGGTGTCGGCCTGTCCACATGGGCCATCCTAAAAGTGGACAAGGCGGTAACCCAAAAGCCCGATTTTCAATCACGCACCAGCGTTTAACATAAACGATGACGCAAGCCAATTGAAAACAAGGGCGTGGCTTAAAGTCCCCTTCCGAAACTGTATCGATTCCAAAAGGCCCTCACAGAGCATGCGCGCTGCAACGCCAGGCGAGACCTAAAAAAGGTTAAGGATACTTTATTGTTAGAAATACCTTATGTATTCATTCTATACAAACCCAACTTAAAATACACAAACATTAAAAATTGTAATGTATACTCTTTGTCCTTGTATTAGAACCTCTTGCTGCATGGGTAAGAGGAGACCCTTGATAAGGGGACTCCGCTAGACAGTAGAATGGAAGGACCGCATATCACTATATGCCGATGACATCCTACTCTACCTGGCCTCACCATCATGCTACCTAACTAGAATAATGAATATGTTTAAAAATTTTGGGAAATATTCTGGCTACACGATAAATTGGAACAAGCCAGTTCTATATGTCCTACGTGGTCCCCCCCTGAAGATACCTGGAGGGTATGAAGTGACGATGGTAATGGACGGCTTTCGTTACTTGGGTATCTTTGTCACACCGAGCTCTGAGGAGGTCATGAATAGGAACCTCCAGGAACCCTTGAAACGCCTACGGAGCGACGTTAAGCTCTGGAGCTCCCTCCCACTAATGCTACTAGGGCGTGCAGCGCTCTTTAAAATAATGGTGTTGCCCAGGTTCCTATATGGTCTCCAGAATACGCCATTCTGGATACCACAACCATACTTTCAAGCAATAGATACTGAAGTACGTACCCTCTTGTGGGATGGGAAGCCAACCCGCATAGCCACCAAAAAAGTAGTCAAAGGGTGGTATGATGGCGGCATAGCACTCCTGCACATACAAGCGTATTACTGGGCATCGCAGCTCATAGTCCTTAACCATTGGACACACTGCCCTCATACAGACCCCGCGTTTCAGATGGACAGATACATTTTGGGTGAGGGAGGTGCCACACGATCACTATATGCCAAATAAAACAACAGAAGCCTCACGGGGCCTACGGCGGAAACAGTTCACCTGTGGCACATGGTGCACCAAAAGTTGGGCTTGGCATAACACGCTGACGCTGTTTACCCCACTTTGGGAGACAGAGAAGCTGGGTAAACTAATAGACGGCAAAGGATTCCGAAAATGTGATCTTATCGAAATCTCAAGGGTGGGAGATCTCTGGGATAAGGGGAAAGTTATTCCATTAAAAAAACTGCAACAACAATACAACATGGCCGCAACGGAAACATTCCAATACTTACAGATCAGACATGCACTCATGGCAGTGATCCCCGAGGGTACCACCCTCCCAGAGGCGTCACCATTAGAGGACAGGCTTCTCACAGATAGGATGGACCATAGGGCGATCTCCCTCACATATCAAAAAGTAATCAATAACTTGCCAGATCCAATGCAGGGCCTCTGTGAAAGATGGCAAAATGATATCGGAGAACTAGACGACATTGACTGGCAGGAAGCACTAGAATCTCCGCGGGAGGTGGCAATACCTTCTAGATTGCGATTAATCCAACTCAAGGTGCTCCATAAAACCTATATACCCAGAGAAACACTAGTCAAAATGGGAAAAAACGATTCCCCGCTTTGTTTGCGTATCTGCGAAGCAGTAGGCACATTCTACCATATCATATGGGACTGTCCCGAGATTTGGAACTACTGGAGAGCAATCATGCACACAATTACTCAGGTATGCGAGTCCCCAGTACCACCCGAGCCCAAGATGTGTCTCCTTAACATTTGGGAAGCAACAGACCTGAACCATAAAATGCAAGACTGGACGGCACAAGGTATCACGATAGCAAAGCGTAATATTGCTAAATACTGGGTCGTAGAGACCACACCTACACATATTGAATGGTGCAGAGATATGGACTGGGCTATGGTAGCCGAGAAGGCAGTCTACATAAACAGAGGGTGCCCAAAAAAATGGGAACAGGTGTGGGGAGGATGGAATGCTTACAGGGGAGGGCTGTGCACCCCGCCCGCAAGGGGCCCACTGCTGTGGGAGATCTGAAGAAGGTATCACGACAACTCCACAGTTACACTTCACAGCGCCGTGTGAACAATAAAGGGATGGACATACCTATTCTAGATACTTGCTTGTAGTGTCGCTGATAATGCCTGTACTATGTCATTAACCTGTGCTACAATTAATAAAAAGAGTTAAAAAATAATAATTGTAATGTCATAATTATAACTTACATTTATAATTTATGCACCGCCTTCATATAACTATGTAGCGCAAGTCCAAACACAGTCTTGTCACTTCACTCGCCACACTACATTAACTATAACTTATGCCTTTTCCATGCACTGTTTATACCCTTGCATACTACATCACTTATAGCATGTGAAATAATAGCATCCATTACAACACTTATAACTTCTCAAATGACATTATTTGTCACAACATAGTGCATGCTAGAGTGGCGAGTTATAGTTAGTGTTGTCTGGTTAGCGAGCTGAAAAGAGTGTGTAACAAGGTCCACTACTTATAATAATTTGAACGTAGTGGATGAATTGTAAATGAAAGATATAACTATAACTTTCACAGAATTTTTAAAGTTTATGTAGTTTAAACTTGTTTTGAATAGGAAAAATAAGCTTTCCTAACTATAATTAAGCTTTAACCTTTGTTTTTGTCATTGAGTATATATATATATATATATATATATATATATATATATATATATATATATATATATATTATCTACTGGCGGTCGCCAGTAGATAGTTATAGTTAGGACCTATTTTCCATAGGAAATCCGCGACATTCTATTTGAAATAACTCTTGTGTCGGTTGACGAATCTTTGCGAAATTTTCAAACTTTATGGCCCGCTCCGGTCCGCTCCTACCCTGAAAGTTTCGGGGTGATTCGTCAAGCGGGGGCCGAGAAAAAGGGGGTCCCAAAACGTGTTTTCCCCATTCATTTTCCCATAGGAAACTTTAGCCACGGCTACAGCCCGAACTGCTGAACGGAATTACACCAAATTTGGCAAAGAGGTAGTTCTTGGTTCAGAAAGAACCCTTTTGTTAAATGGTGTAAATCCGTTCAGTAGTTCCTGTGAAAATCAAAAGGAAAATCACATATATATCTATGGCCGCGTTGGATTCGCGCACCCTCCCGATCACGAGCTGCATGCTAATTGGCTGTCAACACTCCAAATCAGGAAGTGTTGGCAGCCATTTTGTCCCTCGGTAGAACCGAGGGACAGAAACAAGAGCGCAAAGCGCAAAAAGGGGGCAGGGTAGAAACACCCTGACCCCCTAGGTCGCGAATCCCACCGAGAAAAAAAAAAGAAACAAGTGCGCAAAACGCACAAAGGGGGCAGGGTAGAAACACCCTGACCCCTAGGTCTGCTCAGGGGGTCCCACAAGGACCCCTGGGCAGAAAAAGCATTTTTTTTTTTTAAATCGGCAGGATGCGCTCAGGGTGCGCGGATCCTGGCGAAAAAAAAATCGAAGCGCGGTCTCCGCGCTTCGATGTAAATTTGCCCCGGGTGGCCCAAGTCCCGGGGGCATGCGGGGGTGGGTTTATTGTTTATGGGGGGCCTCTAAGGCCCCCAAGCCCCGGGTACCGCCACCCCCGGGGCTTTATTAAAAAAGATGGCGGGAGGGCTGTGCGCCTCCCGCTGCCCCGGGACCGCCACCCCGGGGCTGTTTTTTTAAATATTTTAAAAACATGTGTGGGGGGCTCCAGCCCCCACACGCCCGGGGACCGCCACCTCCCGGGGCACTAAAGATTTAAATATGGGGGTCCGTTACGGACCTCAGAGCCCCGGGGACCACCACCTCCCGGGGCTTTGAACAAGTTGGGGAGGGGGCCGCGCGGCCCCCTCCTGGAGCCAGTGATGGCCCTGGGGACCCCCACCCCCAGGGCCGGCTCCTGCAGTGTCCCGGGGTGCCTACCCCGGGACACTGTAGTTTGCTATGACAGGACGGAAGCATCGCGGCTCCCGTCCTGTCATAGCAAATCTTGGTTTGCATTTTGAAAGAGAGCAGGAAACCTGCTCTCTCTTTCAAAATGCAAACTCAATTGCTTTTCCACACAGGGAGCAGCATGTTAGCTGCTCCCCATGTGGAAAAGCAATGCCGGCTCCCGCAGGAGGCGGGGAGCTGGCTGGGACTGTGGGGGATTGGGGACCCCCACAGTCTCCAACGAGAGGCCCGGCCCCGGGGATGGGGTCCCCGGGGCCATAGTGGCCCGGGAGGGGGCCACGCAGCCCCCCTCCAAATATTTTTTTTAAAAGAGGGCATGCCCCCCTCCCCAATTTAAAAAAAAAAAAAAAAAAAGGGCAAGGCCGGCCCCGGGGGATGGGGTCCCCAGGGCCTTAAATGGCCTGAGGAGGGGGGCCACGCAGCCCCCCTCCAAATATTTTTTTTAAAAGAGGGCATGCCCCGGGGGTTGGGGTCCCCGGGGCCAATAGAGGCCCAGGGAAGGGGGGCCACGCGGCCCCCTTCCCGTTTAAAAAAAAAAAAATGCTCAGGCCCCGGGGATGGGGACCCCGGGGCCAAAGTGGCCGAGGGAAGGGGCCACGCAGCCCCCTCCCATAAAAAAAAAGGAAAAAAAAAACGGCATCGTGCCGGAGGCCCGCCCCCTCCCTGCAGCAGTGTGCAAACGCGCCCCTGGCGCGTTTTAAGAAGGGGAAGTAATTCCCCTTGAATACTGGGGGTCCCTGGGGGCCAACTAGCCCACCAGAACCTCCAGTATGCGCCAGGGGGCTGTGCTGCAGAGAGGTGTACAGAGGCCACGCCCCTTTATACACCTCTCTGCAACGCAGGTCTGTGGCGCTTTTGGAGGTACATGGTGGGCTAGTTCGACTCCAGGGACACTCAGGATTCAAGGGACTTAATCCCCAACTTAAAACGCGCCACGTGGCGCGTTTGCACAGTGGTGAAGGGAGGGGGCGGGGCTTCAGGTGACATGTGTGCAAACAGGCCCCGTGGCGCATTTTAAGATGGGGAATGAAATCCCCTTCAATCCTGAGGGTCCCTGGGGGCCAACTAGCCCACCAGGTACGTCCAGAAAGCGCCACAGAGCTGCGTTGCAGAGAGGTGCAAAAAGGGGCGTGGCCTCTGAACACCTCTCTGCAACGCAGCTCCCTGGCGCATACTGGAGGTACAGGGTGGGCTAGTTGGACCCCAGGGACCCTCATGATTCAAGGGGACTTAATCCCCCAACTTAAAACGCGCCACGGGCGCGTTTGCACAGATGTCACCTCAGGCCCTGCCCCTCCCTTCACCATTGTGCAAATATTCCTCTAAAATCAGCCGAACTACGAATTCCGATTTACTCACCTGTTATCAGGAGAGACCTCAGTGCTGCATCTTTGAGCCCAGTACTGATCCTGAAAAGTAATTTTAACTGTACTTACCAGTAACTTGAATTTCCTTCCATAGGCTAACATTGACTGGTTTCACTTGGAAATTCTTCTAAGTGTGGAGTTTTGGAACTTTATAATATTCCTCTAAAATAAGCCGAAATACGAATTCCGATTTACTCACCTGTTATCAGGAGAGACCTCAGTGCTGCATCTTTGAGCCCAGTACTGATCCTGAAAAGTAATTTTAACCGTACTTACCAGTAACTTGAATTTCCTTCCGTAGGATATCATTGCCTGCTTTTTGCTGAAAAAGTTTCTAAGTGTCGATTTTTGTAACATACAAATATTCCTCTAAAATCAGCCGAACTACGAATTCCGATTTACTCACCTGTTATCAGGAGAGACCTCAGTGCTGCATCTTTGAGCCCAATACTGATCCTGAAAAGTAATTTTAACCGCACTTACCAGTAATTTGAATTTCCTTCCATAGGCTAACATTGACTGGTTTCACTTGGAAATTCTTCTAAGTGTGGAGTTTTGGAACTTTATAATATTCCTCTAAAATCAGCCGAACTACGAATTCCGATTTACTCACCTGTTATCAGGAGAGAACCCCGTGCTGCATCTTTTAGCCCAGCACTGACCTTGAAAAGTAATTCTAACCGTACTTACCAGTAAATTGAATTTCCTTCCATAGGATATCATTGCCTGCTTTTTGCTGAAAATGTTTCTAAGTGTCGATTTTTGAAACATACAAATATTCCTCTAAAATCAGCAGAACTACGAATTCCGATTTACTCACCTGTTATCAAGAGAGACCTCAGTGCTGCATCTTTGAGCCCAGTACTGATCCTGAAAAGTAATTTTAACCATACTTACCAGTAACTTGAATTTCCTTCCATAGGCTAACATTGACTAGTTTCACTTGGAAATTCTTCTAAGTGTGGAGTTTTGGAACTTTATAATATTCCTCTAAAATCAGCCGAACTACGAATTCCGATTTACTCACCTGCTATCAGGAGAGAACCCAGTACTGCATCTTTTAGCCCAGCACTGACCCTGAAAAGTAATTCTAACCGTATTTACCAGTAACTTGTATTTCCTTCCATAGGAATCCATTGTCTGGTTTTCAGCAGAAAAGTTTCAGTGTCGATTTTCACAAACTACAAATATTCCTTAAAAATCGCCTGTATGACTTAAACGCATTCTTTCAACTGTTTACAGGAGATGCACCAGTGCTGGATCCAAGATCCACCACTGAGTAAGAAAAAGTAACGATAACACTACTTACCTGCTAAGTGAATTTTCTCCCATAGGATAGCATTGGTGATTCTATGTGAAAAAGTTTCTAAGTGTCAACTTTTAAAATACAATAATATTCCTTAAAAATCACTACTGTAACCAAAACGCTTTTACTCAACTGTTTACAGGAGATGTCCCAGGACTGAATCTAGGATCCAGTCCTGTGGTTAGAAAAGTAATCCATAAAGTAACTAATTGCATTTAACTTGAAATTCACATTGAGCTCAATGTTGCATTGTGTTTGAAATTGTGTTGCCCATTGCAACAACTGTAACTACTGTACTTAAAAGTCTATTGCCTATTTGCAAAGTATTTAAACTAAAGTAATTCATTCTGAGAAAGTATATTTTGTAATGTAATGTATAATGTAATTACAATGTATTTAAAAAAATAAAATATCTAAAAATAAATAGTTTAAAAAAATGTAGTAAATCAGTATCAAAAAATAAATATAACAATTAATACATTTAAAAATTGTCATTTACAAAACCTTTGAAATTCACTGAAAAAAACCATAGGTTTCAGACATGTTATAGTTAGGAATTAGCATTTAAAAAACCTTTGAAATTCACTGAAAAAACCATAGGTTTCAGGCACGTTATAGTTAGAAATTAGCATTTAAAAAACCTTACAAATATATATATATATAATGTCCGGTTATCAATGAATTAAAGGATGCTGTTTAAACTACAGAATTCGCCTGCTTGCCAAGTGCGCTTTCACAAGGGGACACTTTCTTTTTTGAACATATATATATATATATCCACTCCACCAGTTCCGGTTTAGGATTATGCCAGACTGTCTCACGGGCGGTCCGAGTTCGGGCTATCGGGGGCCCCAATTTGCATTCCAAACGTTCTCCGATGATAGGCAGAAAGTACTCGGACACTCCGATATGCTCAATAAAGTTTTAATAGCTGAAAAACGACGCGTTTCGGCTTCCGCCTTGCTCACGCTTCTAGTTACACACATAATCACACGTGATTTTATCCACTACTTTTTCAAAATTGAAGAAGGACTAACACCCATATAGTGTATATACAATGGTTTCAACATTTGGCAGCCATTTTGTAACGTTGTTTTTCGCGTGGTAACCATGATATGAATTTATACAAAGGAATACTTGAGTCAGACTTTGACAAAATTAAATACAAATATGAGCAACAATCCCTCACATTGTATCACAGGGAATATATACATTTATCATCAATAGATATCAATGAATAAATATCAAATGTCAATATTCGATCAATAAAGTCATTCACTATTGTCAGGTGGGTTGATGCTTAATACACAATACCCCTACTCAGACCATGTAATGTCACAAAATACCGTGAACAATTCATGTCTTGTCCATATACGCAAACAAGTTTACAGCATTAATTTCATATTCCTCAATAATGCCATAGTTACATCAGTGCATCAAAATAATATGCAGTTCCTGTCCAGCCCCAGTGGGCAATGCGAATATCAGCATATATTGTACTACATGGTTCCCTTGTGGGCATAGGCAGGTAATCTAAAACATTAATGCCACCTTAAGCCTCTATGCAAGTATACCGTGATTCCTCTCAATTGTCGCCAAAGTTGAAAGAAGAAGTGCCCAAACCTAAAAAGTAAAATATTTAAAATTACTAAAAACCAGAAACTGCACAGATTTACATACATCTCAAGTAATGTTTAACCACTCAAATGGATTGCTAGTTCCTCACTAGAATTTAAACCATTGGGTAGCAAACTCTCAAAATCGATAATATATTGTGATTCCAATTTTCGTAATGATAGTTCACGATTACCACCTCTGACCCCCATCGTAACAGAATCAATCACAACCATTCTCAACAATTTCTCATTTTGATAATGCTGATCATGGAAATGGCGTGCTACAGGGTACTGCCTGTTGTTGTGCCTGATTGCACGAATGTGCTCTAGCACTCTCTTCTTAGCATGATGTATTGTGCTGCCCACATACCATTTATTGCAGGGACATATCAAAACATACACGCAGTACATGGTATTACATGTCAGAGGTTTCCTAATCAAGAACTCTCTATTGGAGTTGGGTAAAACAAGCTTGGCACAAACACTGCTTTTACTGCAAGCTTTACAGTTTTTGCAGCATCTAAATCCTGGTTGTCCCTTGTCACTCAACCTTTCCGTATCTGTGACATGGTTGTGACTGAGATCGTCTCGCAGTGAGCGACTCTTTCTAAAAGTAATCTGTGGATTACTAGTGAGATTAGTTTTCAGGTTATCATCAGTTAGTAGCACATGCCAATGTTTTTTGAATATCATACGGACCTCATGTGCCTGCCCTGAAAAGGTGGTTATGAATCTCATGGTCTCAGTTGTGTCCTCCTGTTTGTTTGGATGCAACAACTCATTTCTAGTGACTTTTTCTACTCTGTTGCAAGCTTCACCAATAGTCTTTAGGCTATAACCCCGCTCTTTAAAGCGTTTGCACATGATTACTCTTTCAGTTGCAAATGCAGCATCTGTACTGCAATTGCGTTTGGCACACAATAATTCCCCATAGGGGATGCTGAAAATGAGATTGCAGCGGTGGAGCTATTGGCACTTAGAATACTATTCCCTGCTGTTTTCATACGGAACAAACTGGTTTCTAATGTTTCTCCCTTTACATTTAAATTAACATCCAAAAATTCAATAGAAGTTTTGCTGATGTGTTCAGTAAAGGTGAGATTAAATGTATTCACATTCAGTTTGCTCACAAAATTGCTCGCTGAATCTACATCACCACTCCAAATGAAAAAAATGTCATCAATAAAACGCAGCCACAGGACCACGTTGTTCTCAAATTCCGTCATTTGCGTGGCCACCTGCTCCTCCCACCAGCCCATACATAGATTGGCATAGCTGGGGGCGAAGCAGGTGCCCATCGCAGTGCCCTGTGACTGCCTGTAAAATGAATCGTCAAAGATAAAAAAATTATTAGTGAGACAGAATTGAATCATCTCTAAAATCATCTCTGAGTGGTGAAGCAAGGAAAAAGTATGGAGAACCTCAATATCATCAATATACAGGTCACTCAATGACTCAGACCCACCTCCAGCCACAAATTTAGTAGGTTGTGTGTCAAACCACTTTTTTAGCTTCAATTTTCTAGAAAAGTAAAAAAGGTCAATTCTAGTTTGTGTGTAGTTCAGATTCATACAAGGACAAATATCCACAACCAACTCTGGCACACGTAATCCTTTAGCCAGACACCAACACCGCAGTTCCAGTTCTCCAGGTAAGTTTTATTTGATAAAATACAAGGCTGTAACGCGTTTCGGCAGGATCCCCTGCCTTGTTCACACAACGAGCCAAAATGCTGCATTTACTTTTATGTTGATGAATACAATCACATGGTGTCATAGACACAAACAGCATACTATGCCATACATAAATTTCATTGTCAAATGCAAGGGTTTGATAAATGCTCTAACTTGTTCTGTAATTATCCATTCTTTATGCATATTTTACTCATATTATCAATTGTTTCAATTAATTTTTAGTTTCCTTTTTCACATTTTACTAAATTAACATATTCTGTGCATATGAGTGAAATTTACTCCTTGATTTACTTCCCTCTAGTCAAACCCACACGTGTTTTAATATTCTCTTGTGTGAATCAACTTAAAAAACCCTTAATATACACATGTATATATATATATATATATATACACACACATATTTATAGATACATAAAGGGGATCAATCTGTCTTCGAATCGCCTGAATGACACTTGAACAATCCCTGCAGTAAAAATCCTACAACACAGGTAGCATCACCTGGGGCGCCCCTAAATTTTAAATGGTGTTGATGGCACATCTTCCAAATCCCACCTTATCAAACCCATTTTCTGTTTGCACCATACCTTTTGGCTAGTCGATATGCCTGCCCTATCCCTGCCCCAGTCAAGATGAACCTGTGTCTTCACGGTCTTTGCTTTGCTCCCCAAATTGTCCTTGTATCTCTATGCCCACTTCCAGGAAATTTGTGATGTCTTCCCTGCCCCCATCATCTTCCCTATTCCTGCCACACTGTACGCCAAGTTCTGGAGTGTCCCTTACCTCAACGTATTCCATATCAATCTCCCCTGCTCAGTATACTGCCAACAATCTCTGACCAAAAACAGATAGGATTTCTCAGGTTTCAAATATGCTAATTTGCATAATGATGACTTAATAGGAAAGGACATCACATGACATTGAACCTGACCACGGCACCACAGGAAATTACCTCGCATTACATGTGACCTGCATCAGATCACAAGAAAAGACTATGATACAGAGGACATCACCCCAGGAGTGGGACCGCAAAGCTCGACTAATTAAGATATCTTAATGTGTCCCACAGAAACACGAAAGCTGGTGAGGACCACTGTCCCTATCCAGTCTAGCCATTTACTACAGAATTTTTATTCACTGACCATATCTGGTCGCCAGGTTTGCCCTTGCCTTTATTTCATCATTATTCATTCCTTCTGGCTTCGGACTATCCAAAGTGACCATTTCCAAGCTTCTCATTACTTTCAAATGGTTCATGGTCTCCCGCTTCATGCATACTTTCTTAAGTATTGGAGTTCGATTGTTATTTGTTTGTGGGATGATAAAGAAGTGAGAGAAACAGGATGTGAAGTAAGAAAGAGAATAGGAGGGAGGACATGAGGAGAGCAGAGCAAAGAGAAGGTAGTTCATAAAAGAGGGAGAATGGAAAAATGAGGAACAATGGTGAGCAAGAGAAGGGAAATTGAGAGAAGACTGTACAGAACAGGCAATGAGAAAAAAATTCAGGGGAGGAAGAAAAAGGTAGATGGTGAGAGTGAAAAGGGATTATAGGGGAACAAAAGCATAGGAGAGAGCAATAGTAAGAAAGGAGGACCAGAGAAAAGGCTGGGTGAGGGGAGTTTAGATAATATTGTGAAAGAAAGGAGGAGAGGAAAACAAGGTGGGGAATAAAAGGCACAGGAATGGAGAGTTTGACAAATGAATAAAAAAGGTTGGAAGAGAGGCACTGCGTCGCTCAATGTATAATCAGGTGAAGCCACTGATCAGGAGATGCACAATGCTACTATGCGAGGCCATGCATCACTCTGCGCCGCTCTGCGTCTGATCTGGTGAAACCTTGAGTTAAGCAGGGAGAAGATTACTTTGACTCCAGCCAAGGGTCCAGGAGCTTGAGGACAGCTCGTGTGGGTCAGGACTCACTCCCACAGAGGCCATCAGAGGGGACCAGGTCAGGTCCAGTTGGTAGTGGTCAGCTGGAAAGCAGGAAAAGCCTCTGGTAGCTTGTTGTGTCCCTGCAGCTCAAACATGAGGTCAACCAACTGACCCCTGGAGTCACTTCTGGGGTCCTGGTTTCAAGGCAAGTAGGCCCAGTCTTCCTTCTTCAGACAGCAGGGCAGTCCTTTTTCTGAATCTTCTCAGGTCCAGGAATGTTCTGATTTCAGGTTCTGAGGGTGCCACTTTTATATCCAGTGCCAGCCTGAGGGTGGGATAGAACTCTTTGTCTCCCTCCTAAACCATTTCTGGTTAATTCTTTCCCCTTCCCGGCATTTGGCGCCAGCTTAGCTAGTGGAACAAAAGGCAAGGGCAGGCCTGATGGCAAGTTCCTTTGAGGTGTAGTCAGGGCAATGCACAGCTCCTCCCCAGCCATACTGTCAGGAAGACTGCTCTTCTCTACACCCAGGCCCCTTTATCCATTGTCTGGCTTCAATACACATTTCCAAGTGGGGGAGCCATCACCAGCCCAAGGGTAACTGCCCACTCACAGAAAGGCCCTAGAAAATTTAGGCACAGAAATGCCAACTTTCTAAAAGTGTCATTTCCAAAATATTACTTTAATATACGACTTCACCATTAACGCATTAAAGACAATTTTCAATTTCAATGAAAATGAGTGGAATAAGTCGTTCTCTAGCTATCCCCCAACTGAATTTAGCACTTATTAAATGTTATAAGGTATATAAGTGTTAGTTTATGGGAGGCCAGCCTTGTCACTGTGAAAAATGACTTTGGAGGTTTTTCACTGCCTGGCAGTGACATCTTAATAATATGTGGGGCCCCGGGCAAGTTATATTTTTGGGTAGCCTGTATGAAACAACTTTGTCTTTATTTCCCCTTTTTCATCTCATTTAAGCCCTCGTGATGCCAAACAATATTGAAGTATATGTTAAACCATATGCAACAGTTGCAGTTGCATGCAGCAAAAGCTGAAAGATCAAGCTGCCTGGTAGAGCTAGCTGAATAGCATCAAAAGAAAGCTTCAACAAACATTGATAAAGCCATTTCTTTTTGAATTCGGATCCAGTTCTTTTTTACTTGCAACAATATTTTATGAAGAATTCAGTGACTAACCAACTTGTTACTCCCACAGTAGGAAAACAGGCTTAGGATGACTTGTTAGATGTTTAGAGGAATAATCCACAATATTAATAAGACAAATGTACATACACTTGAAACTGTATCTTTAGTAATCACAAATATATCCCCGTCAATACTTGACGGGGATATATTCTTGATGGAACAGTGGATTTTCACCATTCCATTGGTTAAAATCAAATAATTTTCTCCTAATTTTTCTTCCCCTTGCCTTATCTCTCTCTTCCAGTTCTCTGGCTAAGCAGTTAACTGTGACACTGTTGAGTAAGAGAAATTGTAGGTGAAGGCTACAGGAAGTGGACAGAGACATACTGAGAACAGTATAGATAGAGATGTGAAGTCGAGGAAGAAAGGGAAGAGATAAAGATGATGTCGAAATATATATGAGGTAGAGAGAGAAGTATAGTAAATAGAGAATGGTGAGGAAGCCAGTAGGAAAGGCAGAGAGGAAGAAAGAGGTAGATATAGATAGAGAAAGAGAGGTAGAAAAATAAGCACAGCCATAGAGTGAGGTAGAGAGATAGAGGTAGAGGTAGGGCGATAGAAAGTAGAAGGAGGCACAGGAGTACAGTACTCTAAGGGCTAAGGTAGAGAGAGAGTATTACTGAAAAAAAGGATGAATTAAAGGTAAAAGCAGTGAGGCTTGAGGAAAAACAAAGAGATGCGCCGCAGATAAAGAGAGCAAAATGAGAAGATGTAGAGAAGAAAGGGCCAGTTAAAGAGAGTAGGGGAAGGGAGAAAGATAGAGGAGGTGTAGTGTAGAAAGAGAAATGTACTGTAGGGCGGAAAGAGGAAATTGAGAGACATACGTGAAATAGAGAAAGAGAGGTGAGGTTTATACAGGGATAGAGAGTTGTGAGAGGAGGAGATGCTGCGATGTGGAGAGGAGAGATCAATGTAGAAAGAGAAAGTTGAGGTGGAGGGGGTATGTTAAAAAGGCGATCCAGAGATAGTTAAAAGTTTATGTGTGTGAGAGAGAGAGAGAGAGAAAAAGGAGTTTATGATAAAGAAAAGAGGGTAGTAGTAGCAGAGAAACAGACATAGGAAGGAGCAAGATATTTAGAACTTGAATGAAATGTAAACAGAGGAAGAACAAGAGAAAGGGGTGTGGAGAGGTTTGTGGAGATCCAATTGTGAGGGAGGTAAATTGAGAGGATAGGTAGTGAAAGACAGAGCAGTGGAGTAGAGAGAGATGATGTAGTGAAGGAGATGTGGGGTAGAGAGAGAAAAGAGATAGAGATGGGAGTGGTGAGGTAGAGAAAGGACTGAGAGGTAGAGCGGTATGGCAGTAGTGACTTGGAGAATAGTGAGGTAAAGATAAAGATGCAGTTATGTGGGAAGTGAAGACGATGAAGGGGAGATACAGGAAGGGTGGGTCAGATGGGAAAAGAGCATTGAGGTTATACAGAGTGAGAGATGAGGGAGAGACAGATGAAGTAGAGAGCTGGGATCGAGAGTAATTAATATAGATGTATACACAAAGAGTGCTAAAGAGAGGGGCAAGGTCATGAGAGAGTGGCACAGAGAGATGGATTTGAATCAGCTATTTTGAGAAAACGATGAGGTAGCCATAAGTGATAGAGCCGAGAAAGAGAGAGAGGATGAAGGTATATAGAGAAGTAGAGATAGAAAGATAGGTTAAGAGAGAGGATTAAGGTAGAATCGGTGAAAGGAGAGAGAAGTCACAAAAAGATTAGTTTTCAATTTTATTGCCACCAACTCCCTGAAAGTGTGAGGGTTAAGACTGGGCAGACCAGGCATGCACACTAAGGGGCAGATGTAATATTTGTTAGTGCAACGCAGCGGAGCAGCCGAAGTTGCTGCACAGCCTTGCACAATGGGAAGAAAGCAGTGCAGAGCCATATTTATTCAAAATGGCCTGCGGCTGGTAACTACCATTGTGATGGTGCACAAATAGACTACCTAGCACCTCACACAACTTGTGCACCGTCATGCAAAGGTGTTTGTGTGCTTTCTAGCATAGGTTTGTACTGGAAGCATACTCTTTGAGAACAAAATCCTATTCCAAGACAGATTCTTAAACATTCCACACATTGTATGTGTGCTATACAGTGTAGCACACATACAATTTGTGAAATGTTTAGAGAAATGAAAGCATTTCTTCATGTTAGTGCCTGCTTCAAAGAGGAGTTCTTATTTTTACACAAAGCCAGGTCTGGCTATCTTAGTAGATCAGGCTATGGTAGCTTAAGCTAAAGTCCCCAAGTTACATCCAAGTAACGACCTCTTGATGCAAAGTGGTGCACAGCAATGCAAAGCGCTATTATTGCTGAGAAGAAGGCACCTTCTTAGTGCAAAATACCTTTGCACTGGAAAGTAAATACGCTTGCAGGAGTTTGCACTGCTTTGTGTCACTTTATGTGATTTTGCCCTTGTGCAAACCCTTATTAAATATGGCCCTAAGTTTCTGTTAAGCATGCTGGGGTGTGAAATTAGACGAAAAGTTGGTGTCAAAAGCAATGTTATTTTGGAAGGAATATCGACTGTATGACTCACTTTACCAGGGGCTCTGTGCTGGGTTGAGCCCTGGGCAATTGCTCACCTTTCCCATGCCTTGCTGCCAGCACATGCGAAAGAATAAAAATACATGTTCTTCTTTTTAAATACCCTGCACCTGGTCCTATGAGCCTTTAGGGTCTACATTAGGGGGTGGCTTATAAGTATTAACAAGCATTGGCAGAGCCAATAGGTCTCGCCTTTGGGACCTTATAAGTGTTTAGCCATGCAACAGTTGATGTTGTTGCACCAAGGATATTGTACTGCATAACTAAATACTTATAAGGTCCCAAAGCGAGACCTATTGGCTATGCCAATGCTTGTTTTTAATTAGGGTCCCCCTGTTTCTTTAAAGAGAAAGGTAGGACCAGAAAACTAGTTTGCTACTGAAACTTCTAACAGCCGCATAAAAAGCAAGTAAGTAAAAACATTAGTCCTTATATATAATGCATGAAAAAGCCTTAACTTAGAACCAGGAATTAAATGTAAGTCACCCCTCCTCCCAAATTCTTGTACCATTGCAGCAATAAATCATGCTGTAAGGAGAGTTAAGGAATTATGTGTCCTCCAAAGGCAAAACAGCAGGCCGTCTGAACTGCCAAATGCAAAAGAAAAATGCTTCTATTTTCTGCATGTGAGGAAAAACGGCCCTCAACCACCATGTTTTACAATAGAAAAAAACAAATGTGAGACTGTCTCACTTAAAGAAAAATGTTAATGAAGAAAAAGGAGTGCTGGTAACAATTATACTCTAGTGTTAAAATAAAATTCAACATTTATAGTTCAATTTTTTCATAGGCATAAATTTAAACAGCTTACCTTTGTAATCATTTTCCACTTTTCGCGTTAACTATCTTGAGACAGGTCATTTAAACGTGAAGTCTGTGTCCCTTTCAGAATGAAAAATGAGAAAAGGAAACATGCATGGTTTGCTGGAAAGGTGGGAGACGCTTCTCCTGTCTGCCTAACATGTTACAAGCTCTGAACTTTCTACTTAACAGGCAGGGCACGAAGGAGTTAATGCCGAAGAGGAAGACTGTGAACTTTGGTGTTAGCTGCCTCCCACTTCCTAAAGCCCTTCTCTCCTCCCTCAAAAATGAAAGAATAAAATCTGTTCACATCACCGAAATCGCACCGGGTCAACAGTCCAGTTTAGATTGTGTTTCAAGCGCAGCCCGTTGTCAAAAACAGAAAATAATGCTCAACTAAGAAGCACATCACATGACAAATTGGACAGGTAACAAATGAGAGCCAAGCGTGAACTCACAGCAGCATCGTGGGCACGCAGCAACACTACTGCCCTCCATTGCGTTTCACTTAGACTGTGTAATCAGCAAGCCAGAAGTCACCCGTGAAGGCAGTGAACCGGCGCGAGCTGTAAACACTGCTCTGCCTCGTGCGCACCAGCCCCCTGCAGCTGCAAACGTGAAACAAGGGAGGAATGCAGCTGCCACAATGCGCGTCGCTGCTCGCTCCCGACACCAAAACGCTATGGGAGTGAACATTTTGAGAAAAGGTGGGACATGCACCCGCCTGTGGCCATTTGCGTGCTTTCATTATTGAAAGCCACACGCAAAGGCCAATGGAATCTGTGGGAGTTGCCAAACAAACACAGTGAACTTGCGTGGAAGTTTGGAGTGATTACATGAAGCCTCCCAAAGAGCAGCGCATGCGCGCTGCGCTAGGCTCAACCTAAAAAGGAAGGTTTATGCTTTGCAAAGGGGTCACTTTGTCAAGACAAAATGGAAGTTTACAACAGAACTGCGATTGCAAGTCTCAGCCAGGCTTTAGAGAGCCACTTTGCCGAAACCCCACGCATTCGCAGAGCCAGAACAGGCAGAAGAGCCTTCTCCTACGTCGCGGCCAAGACCTGGAACGAGCTCCCGATCGACATCAGACGCGCCCCCACCCTGAACATCTTCAAGAAGACACTCAAGACCTGGCTCTTTGACTGAACAGAGCTACTACCCCCCCCCCGCAGCGCCTTGAGACCTTCACGGGTGAGTAGTGCGCTTACAATTCCCCTGATTGATCGATTGATTGACTTTGGTGGGTGGCGCAATGAGTGCCTTTAATTTGGTGGCCTGGGTACAAGTAGTACTATATACTAGGAGCTTACAAGTACATTAAATGTGCCAATTGGGTAGATGCCACACACTTTAGCTCTGATTGGCAGGGGTAAGGTGCACAGAGTCCTAATTTCAATAAAAACCGGTTCAGCTACAGAAGGCAAAAACCTGGGGTAATCCTGTAGAAACTGCCAATTTTCAACAGTGCAGAGAAAGAGTAAGTGGGAAAGAAAAGGGAGGAAGAAAGAGAAAAAAAGTATGGCATGAGTCAGAGAGAAGATGTAAAACATTGATTCACAAAAGGACAACTGGAAGAGAAATTCATTTACCTGTGTAAACCACATTAAATAAGGCTGGTGTGTGAAGAAGCGGGCCACACCCATGCCAGAACTGGCAAACACGCAGCTGATTTATGTATTTTCATATGACATGGAACCCCACCCCTACAAATCAGGTCTTGTGCTTGCTCCAAATGTAGGTGTACAGGTCAGTGTCTTCCAGCAAGAAGGTCTTGATTCCCAGGTGGACGGGATACAGAAGTAACAAGGGACTATACTGTGTTTAAATCACCCAGTCCAATAGACGTTCACCTTCCTGTTGAGGTCCATGGGAGCCTGGTTAACAGATGCAGGTTTTCTTGCCCCCCACAGACAGATGCTATGTGATACCTGCGCCCTCACCATCGCCCAGACCATCTTTTCTGTACCTCCAGTAAGTCCCTCATATACTACTTAATCATTTCTAAACACATTGATGACACTAAGGGGCATATTCTCAAGGATCTATCGCCGAGTTATCAGCACTTTATCGCAGCCAAAGTCGCGATAAATTCATCGCCCCATTCACAAGCTGGCGCTAACAGCCCATAACACCAGATTACCTGCGAAAGCAGTCGCAAAAAACATCGCCACAGATGACCCCGGCAACTAACGCTAATGAGATGCAGAGTAGGCGTTCCCGTGCAAAAATCCGCGACAACACGACTCCACAACATTCTCAACGACCAGCCAGATCGGCGATAAGATCACAAAACATGCGATAAGGCGCGTTAGCAGCAGGAAATTAACACCTGCTCTTACCTGGTGTAAAGTCGGACGACAACCGGCACCAGACAAGGGAGCACAGCCCATAGCCACACATGAAGAACAACAGATGCCCTGGAGCAACCGATCATGCAGCCCGGAGCCCCAATAGGCCAACAACACCCACCGCCACCACCTCCAAGACCCCACCACCCCCACCCCGGGGCCCCACCCCGGGCACCCCCACACCCCCCCCCTTTGGACAAAGATATTGCACATCAACTCCACGAAATCATGAACCAAACAAATCGCCTGAAGTCGCACAATCACAACACCTAACATACATGTGTGGTCAGAAACAGGGAAATCATACATTCATATCATAATATCCAAATAATACGTTTATTACAGAATAAACCAAAAACAACAATTCTGAAGAGGCATGGCGGGTCTTCTCAGGACATTCTGTAAGTCACAGCCTGCAAAACAGAAATCTGGATAAGAAGGTGTGCCATGCGCCCATCAAAGTACAGCGAAAGAGAGAGAGAGAGAGAGAGAGAGAGAGAGAGAGAGAGAGAGAGAGAGAGAGAGAGAGAGGGAGAGAGAGAGAGAGAGAGAGAGAGAGAGAGAGAGAGAGAGAGAGGGAGAGAGAGAGAGAGGGAGAGAGAGAGAGGGAGAGAGAGAGAGAGAGAGAGAGGGAGAGAGGGAGAGAGAAAGAGAGGGTGAGAGAGTGCCGACACTGCGGACCTAGGCCTCACTGCTCACCTGCTGCCACCGGTGTGTCTCCAACCACGTGCCGGTATACACTGCAGTCCCCCAGGTCCCTCATCTAAAACAGTGTCCAGAGACATGAATGGCAGAGTCCATACAGTTGCACACGCCATCATCGCTTGCCCGCCCCTGCGCACACAGGCTGCTGCACCCCAGCCCCTCCCGCCGCCCAGCGGTGATTGCCCGCCCCTGCGCAACCAGGCCTCACTGCTCACCTTCCGCCACCGGCGTGTCTCCAAGAGGGCCCACCACGTTCCGGTGGGATCTCCAAGCCCGGGGCCCGCGACCATGGCACCCTCCACATCATGCAGCCCCGCACCGCGGGCCACCAGGTCACACACCTGACTCTGGGTCTTGATTTCGCAATGGCAGAGACCACATCAGTTCACACGGCATCATTGCTGGCTGCACACCCGCTCAGCGCTTGAGGTGCCACTAACTCTGTGAACCGCGAGGCAACGCCACGTGGCGGGAGGCCCGCACTGCCCGCTGGCTCAGGCCTACACTGCGGTCCAGCAGGGCTCACACTGATCCTTGCCAGTCCGGACCGCCAGGACGGCGCATCATCGCAGGCTGCACACCCGCTCAGCACTTTAGGTGCCCCTATCTCACTGCACCGCAAGACACCGTCCCGTGGCGGTGTGCCTGTGCCTGCCGCAGTGTATCCGGTGCCACCAAGTCTGTGCACCGCTAGCCATGGACCCTTAATGATTGAGTTCCGTGGTGCGGACGCCATCATGTCACCCCCGGCACTGGGCAATGTGAGGTGGCAGGGCCCTAGGCCCTCATGCATACATGAGAACTACACGGAGACACCCAGTTAGAGAGTGGAAATGGCGTCCAGCACGTGCGCCAGGCCCTTTTTATTGGCAGGGTCACATGTCCTGTGACGCCTGTGCTGGATGGGTGTGGTGTGGGTGTACACCAGCCGTGAGGGAGTGGCTGTGGCATGCTGACAACTAGACCTGTGAGCTGCAGATCCCTACAGTGAAGACCTGGGACATGTGGCGTTGTCGTCCCCCCTGTGTGCGTAAGCGGAGTGGGCTGTCCTGGCGTATGCCAGTCCAGCGTAAGGGTGTGAACAATGACCCCGGAGCTCTGGGCGTGGTTCCGTCCTGGGCTGGACAAGGAAGTGACTAATGGATGTGTCTCTGTTGTAGTGTCGGCGCCACCCGGACCGCAATTGGCAATCTGTCACCCTGTGACAAAAGTCCCACAACATGAGCAACATGGACGTAAGGGGGAATCACTGACCCTACATTCATCCATACTTCCACACTTGAAAGATCATAGACATGACACATCTGTGTAAATATGAATGTTTATTGCACATTCAGTGGAGTGTTGCAGCTGGAGCAGTACAGGGCCATGCCAACCCCACTTTACATTGTTGGCCAGTGGAGGGCCAGCCAGAGTCCTTCAGGGAAGGACAGGTACATCAGGAGAGGAGGAGTTCAGTCCGCAGTCTGATAGCTGTGTCATTGGTGACCAAACAGAATATGGCAGTCCATGTCGAGGTCCAAGGTGAGTGTCGCAGAGTGCATCGGGGGACAGTGGAAGGTGATGATGCAGAGGGCAGAACCAAGCAGAAACAGGCCACATGGCGGAGACGAATGCTACTGCGTCCTTCTGACCACGAAGGCAGATTCATCCGCATCTTCGTCCTCTGCTGTTGCATGTGCCTCACATGTGGGTGGTGGTGTTCTGTCTCCAGCACTGTGTGGCAGTGACACCTCAGTGGCCGGAGGTGGAATGTCTGCCGCACTGTGTGGCACTGACACATCAGGGGCCGGAGATGTGGATGGGGTGGTAGCAGCAGCATGCATCAGTGCCAGGCCTTGTGGCAGCAATGCCATGAGGAGGGTCTTTAGGGCATTGAGGGACCCAGCTACCTCTCGCTGGTGTGCAGCCGTGGCAGCCGCTCTTTCCGCCTGCGTCCGCTCTATGTTCTCCATGATCCTCCGCATGTGTCCCAACTCCCGGGCGAGATCGCTGGAGGCACTCTGACTAGACAGTCGTTCTTGTCGCAGAGTCAGGACTCTGGCGATGTCAGCCATGGTCCGTTGGAGAGCATGGAGCGGACTGTGGGTGTCCGTTAGGGACTGTGAGTGGTCCCTGATGGGACTTAGACACCCACGTATGGCGTCTAGTTTGGCTGCCATGCGGTCGAACCCCACCTGCACCTGTTCAGCCAGCTTCTCCTGGCACCCCAACACACGGCGTTGGAAGGCCATGTGTTTGTCGTGGGGGTCCTGGGAGGCAGCCGTGCTGGTGGGTGCTGCCTGCTGTGTGTTCTGTGCAGGGGGTGGGTTCTCTTCGTGGCAGCTGGGCTGCCCTGCTCCTGGAAGTGGGCTGCGGAGGCTGTCCATGAGCTGTTGGAGGGCGTCGGAGTCGAAGGTGTGGTGGTCCTCTTCGTCATCAGAGAGGAGAGGTTCGGACTGCTCCGCAGGAGGTGTTGGATTTCCCCCTGCAATGTGAAGGGGAGATGCAGTTTAACATTGTGTTCACATGTATGTTGACGCATTGTACATGTTTACATTCAGACTGCATGACAATGTACATTATGACTGTTTGGGGGAGCTGCCTATTTGATGCGGTACAGTGGACATTCTGACTACATCACGGAAGTGTGTTTGTACTTGTACATTTTCAACTCACATTTCCCTGCAATGCCAAATGTGATTGGCCAGTTTCTACGCCCATGCGGCACCAGTTGTGTCCTCTGTTCTGTTGGGGGTGTTTTGAGGTTTGTACCACATCGTTGTCAATGTTGATGTGCTCTGCATGTAATGTGTGTGTGCCGCATTTTGGGGGAGTCGCCCCTGCAGCTCTGATTTAGCTGCCCCTTATCCCTTACATGCGGTGTGCCTCGGGCTTCTGTGCTTATGCGGTGCTGAGATGTTGCATACCTGTGTGCATTGGTCTCTTGGTGGGAGTTGGGGGTCTGGGGCATGGTTTGTCCGCAGATGTGCTATGCTTAATTGTGCATGTGTGCCATTGTGCCCATCTCCCCCTGTCCCCCAGTCCCTGGTCGATTACTCACCCTGTTGCTGTTGTGTCCGGTCATGTTGAGCAGTGTCCGGTCCCCCAACTCCTGCCACCGTCTCCCCACTGATGACTGTGGACACCATTTCCTCCATCTTGTCCAGCTCCTCCTGTGGCGCTGGACTCCCACCTCCAGTCTGCATTGCTGCCTTCCGGTTGTTTGTGAGTTTCAGCTTGGTTTTGTGCTTCACATCATTCCAGCGCCTCTTGACCTCGTCCATTGTCCTCCTCAGCACTCCGACTGCATTCACCTTGTCCACGATGGTCTGCCATTTTCCATTTTTAGTTGCCAGTGACACAGTGGAGGTGACGAACAGTGGTTGATGGTGTTCTATCACCTCCGTTATCAGGATCCTGTTTTCCTGCGGACTGAACCGCTTCTTCCTACTCTTCTTGTCCTTGCCCTTCCCTGACCCCGAGGTCACAGGCTGGTCCTCCGGGGGGCTTGTGGGGTTCTGGTTGTCCTCTGTACTTGCTCCGGATGCCTCCATTGTGCTTCGCTGTTGTTTGGCTTTTGTTTGTATGTTTTTTTTCTACTTTTATAGTGCATTTTCCCGCATGACGCGTGGGAATTGCAGGCCTGTGGCTGGTTTTTGCAGATTTTTGTATCGCGATTGGCGTCATCGCTACTATTTTCGCGTTGGGGTTTCGCGTTTTTGCGGCGTCGCGTTGATTTTAACGCGTTCATTTGACGCGTTATCGTGTGACTATCGCATGGTACCGCCGTGTTGGGAATACCACGTTAACACAGCATTATTTTCCCGCGATGGACTGCGATGTGAAGTGTTGCGTTAAGCTAAATTTGCGGTAGTTATCACACGTTCTTGAGAATATGCCCCTAAGTTGTTCTCACCTACATGTACCACCATCAGCGCTACCACATCTGCAAAACAAATAACCATTAGGCACGTGAACGATTGAAACTTCAAATTTATTCCACTTCAGTTTCCCCAAAACTATGAGCTCTTAAATTTTGTTCCTATCCTCTACCCTTTCATTTCTGCCCCAATCTTGTAGTGAGTGCCCGTGGGTCCCACTCTGGAACTTAAAAACTTCTAAACTTTTACCCCCTGATATAACCCTGATAGCTAAACTTCACCCCACAAACCCATGTTATGTTATATTATGCAGATTTTTAGAGTGCACTATCACCCGGGAGGGTGTGCTGGCTCTGAGCATTAATGTCAATATGCCCCACATCAGACACAAACTATTCTCACAATCAATTCAACGCAGTTATTGTAAACATGCTTCTCTGGTCCATCTACTGCTCTAACCGCTATCATCCACAGTGTTCTATTTGTCATTTCTATGTCCTGTCTATGTTCCAACAACCTTAGAAACTTGACCCAACTCAAGAAACATCATTGAGAGCCCAAGCTGGTCACTTAACAGGAGCCTTTCCCACTGTGCCCTATGCAGGAACTCAGTGTGCCGCCTTTCATCCCTCAAGACTGCCCCCATTATCACCTTTCTTCCATATTGCATTTCCCCATCTTTAAGGCACAACCATCAACGACTGTCCTTGCAGACTCCCTCCTTGTTTTAACGGCTCCCGGGCCTAAACGCATTTTCCATTAAAGGCTCTGCAAGCAATTTTCCTCACTATGGTGGATGGAGCCTACTTTAACTGACTGTTGAAAAGTATTCTACGTCATCTCTTCTCCCCTACAACCCTTCCCTAGTTGTGTACCCGCTCAGAGCCCCACCCACCAGATGGTCACCCTGCAGATCCGCCTCTTTAAAAGGGCTAGTGATCC
The DNA here is from genome assembly GCA_963921515.1 of Calotriton arnoldi. Taxonomy (NCBI): domain Eukaryota; kingdom Metazoa; phylum Chordata; class Amphibia; order Caudata; family Salamandridae; genus Calotriton; species Calotriton arnoldi. Next base: position 160,624 of record CAWUFW010004258.1, on the reverse strand, counting down.
CTAAACTAGTCTCAACTTGATCACCCTTCTGCGGTCCATATTGCTTGTATCAAGATGTTTGCTCATTTCTCTGCCTCTGAAGCGACTGAGAAAATGCAACTTGTATGATGTTTCTAAACTTGGACACGGCTTGTCCTGAACATTATGTTCCTCTTTAAACATTGTAGCACCAGCCTATTCAGAGACTTCAGTCCCGATAATTCAGTGTCATCAGTTCCTTCACTGTGTCGCTTCAGATTCAATATAGATAAAAAAAGAGTTACTCAATGTTCTGACTGCTAGAGAGGAGAAACATGTTGAACCAACCACGAACATCTCGCACATCGTCAGGACATCCCACATGCTCCTGGACACCCTAGCCCAGCTGTGGCATGCAAGGAGGCCTCCCAGTCCCTACGTCTTTGCACGTAAACATCAACTGTCCCATCATCTGTGGCCAGTCTCCGCTCATCTCCTCTCTTCTTTGCAATCCTCTTCCATACTAACCTCCTCAGCTCTACCAGTGTATTGTGAGCTACCCTGAAGACCATGATTACCGATTCCAGCTCAATGCCCAGAAATGTCAACACCACCGGAGCCGCTCTTTCTTTTTTGGGGCTGATGGCAACCTGAACTCCAGGCATCAAGGCTCATCAAAGGTCTCCCGCTTTCTTCCTGTTTCTCTGCATGGTCTCTGAAAAGGAAGTTGTTCCTGCAGGACTGCCTGTGCTCAGATCCCCTGCTCCTATCCACCCTTTCCAAAAATGAGCTCAAACCCACAGTCCTAACCACTGCACATGCCACTGAACACCACCACGGGCATCCCTGTGCCCCTCTTTTATTTGTCCTTTGAACACAATCCCAGGAGTTCAAAGCGTCATTAATGTGCTGCTAACATCATATGTTATGTCACATCTGCTCATTGCTGTACATTTCTTGCATTCCCTAACAAGGTACTGAGCACTATCTTATCCAGATTAGAGTATATGACGGAAGAGTCCTCGTGGTCAACTAAATCATTCACAGACCCCCCTCAGGCCATCACAGGTGACAGATGAGCCCACATTTTCACTTTGCTCTGTTGAGTGCAATGCTCTGTGTCGACATTACAAGTTGCTCCAGTGGAGGTTGATGGAAGGGGCAGAACTTTTTCCCTTCATTCACTTCCTGCAATGCGTCCCTCACTCTCACCCTGTCATCTTTAAATGACGTCAATGTTCTGGTCCACGATAAGGAATTCCGAATCCATCTTTTACCACCTCCTCTATCTTGAGAGTACATTTCATCTGGGGGTTAATCTGTGGTCTGCTGTAAGAGCAGTGTGAGCCTTTTCCCATTCCCGTTTTTTATTCCTTTTTCGCTCTTATTCTGGAACTAAACTCCCACGGATAGGCTTTCGCATTACAAAATACTGAAAGCCCAGCTCGTCTCTTGTCGTGAGGGCTACACATCAGCAGGGACCCCCCCCCCACCCCGCTACCTTCCTCCCCCTCTAAATCACAAGGTGGAACGCCTGAGATAGGGTTTGTGGTACTGGTAACCCACTTCTATGGTGTACTGCTGAGACTGGCCTGTAATAAGAGATCCACGTCAAGTTAACCCCCGCCACCCTAGCGGCTGATCCTCCCCCTGGCGTGCCTGAAATTCATCAATAGGTGGTAGCCATGCTTGCCACCCCGATATTGACCCGTGCCAAATCTGTTGAGTGAATAGACATCCATTCCTGTCTGGGAGCATGCCACAGAAGCTACAGATGCCCATGTCGCTATGGCTTGGGTACCCTGACCCTGTGTGATAGATTTCTCTCACCTCTTCTTTTGACCCTTCTGCACACCTCACCTCCCTGTGTAATAATTCAGAGATGTCTGCAGCTCCTCAGCCCAAATTTTCTCTTGGATGGATGCCCGCAAAGGTGCCTCTAAAGGGTTCGTAAACATCATACAGGGAGCTTTAAAGGCCTTTTGCAATACCTCATTGTCAAGAACCTTCTCCGCAGTGTCTCCTTTGTTTCTTATGTCAGCCTGCTTCTGTACCTCTATCAGCTAGTTCCTACGCCTATTTTCCACTTCTCTCCTTCGTCTCTTATGTCAGCCAGCTACCGCACCTCCTTTCCATCTGTCTCCTTCAGAACTTATGATAGCCAGCTACTGCACCTCCTTTCCATCTATCTCCTTCAGAACTCATGATAGCTAGCTACCCACTTCCTTTCCACCTGTCTCCTTCAGAACTTATGATAGCCAGCTACCCACCTCCTTTCCACCTGTCTCCTTCAGAACTTATGAGAGCCAGCTACCGCACCTCCTTTCCACCTGTCTCCTTCAGAACTTATGATAGCCAGCTACCCACCTCCTTTCCACCTGTCTCCTTCAGAACTTATAACAGCCAGCTACTCACCTCCTTTCCACCTGTCTCCTTCAGAACTTATGAGAGCCAGCTACCGCACCTCCTTTCCACCTGTCTCTTTCAGAACTTATGATAGCCAGCTACCCACTTCCTTTCCACCTGCCTCCTTCAGAACTTATGATAGCCAGCTACCCACCACCTTTCCACCTGTCTCCTTCAGAACTTATGAGAGCCAGCTACCGCACCTCCTTTCCACCTGTCTCCTTCAGAACTTCTGATAGCCAGCTACCGCACCTCTTTTCCACCTGTCTCCTTCAGAACTTATGATAGCCAGCAACCCACTTCCTTTCCACCTGTCTCCTTCAGAACTTATGATAGCCAGCTACCCACCTCCTTTCCATCTGTCTCCTTCAGAACTTATGATAGCCAGCTACCCACCTCCTTTCCACCTGTCTCCTTCAGAACTTATGATAGCCAGCTACCGCACCTCCCTCCATCTGTCTCCTTCAGAACTTATGATAGCTAGCTACCCACTTCCTTTCCACCTGTCTCCTTCAGAACTTATAACAGCCAGCTACTCACCTCATTTCCACCTGTCTCCTTCAGAACTTATGAGAGCCAGCTACCGCACCTCCTTTCCACCTGTCTCTTTCAGAACTTATGATAGCCAGCTACCCACTTCCTTTCCACCTGCCTCCTTCAGAACTTATGATAGCCAGCTACCCACCACCTTTCCACCTGTCTCCTTCAGAACTTATGAGAGCCAGCTACCGCACCTCCTTTCCACCTGTCTCCTTCAGAACTTCTGATAGCCAGCTACCGCACCTCTTTTCCACCTGTCTCCTTCAGAACTTATGATAGCCAGCAACCCACTTCCTTTCCACCTGTCTCCTTCAGAACTTATGATAGCCAGCTACCCACCTCCTTTCCATCTGTCTCCTTCAGAACTTATGAGAGCCAGCTACCCACCTCCTTTCCATCTGTCTCCTTCAGAACTTATGATAGCCAGCTACCGCACCTCCTTTCCACCTGTCTCCTTCAGAACTTATGAGAGCCAGCTACCGCTGCTCCATTCCACCTGTCTCCTTCAGAACTTATGATAGCCAGCTACCCACTTCCTTTCCACCTGTCTCCTTCAGAACTTATGATAGCCAGCTACCCACCTCCTTTCCATCTGTCTCCTTCAGAACTTATGAGAGCCAGCTACCCACCTCCTTTCCACCTGTCTACTTCAGAACTTATGAGAGCCAGCTACCGCTGCTCCATTCCACCTGTCTTCTTCAGAACTTATGAGAGCCAGCTACCACACCTCCTTTCCACCTGTCTCATTCAGAACTTATGATAGCCAGCTATCGCACCTCCTTTCCACCTGTCTACTTCAATTCTTAAGACAACCAGCTACTGCACCTCCTTTCCACCTGTCTTCTTCAAAACGTATGAGAGCCAGCTACCCACCTCCTTTCCATCTGTCTCCTTCAGAACTTATGAGAGCCAGTTACTGCACCTCCTTTCCACCTGTCTTCTTCAAAACTTATGAGAGCCAGCTACCACACCTCCTTTCCATCTGTCTCCTTCAGAACTTATGAGAGCCAGCTACCACACCTCCTTTCCATCTGTCTACTTCAGAACTTATGAGAGCCAGCTACCGCATATCCTTTCCACCTGTCTCCAATTCTTAGGGTAGCCAGCTACTGCACCTCTTTTCCACCTGTCTCCTTCAGAACTTATGATAGCCAGCTACCGCACCTCCTTTCCACTTGTCTACTTTAGAACGTATGAGAGCCAGCTACCGCACCTCCTTTCCACCTGTCTACTTCAGAACTTATGAGAGCCATCTACCACACCTCCTTTCCATCTGTCTACTTCAGAACTTATGAGAGCCAGCTACCGCACCTCCTTTCCACCTGTCTCCAATTCTTAGGGTAGCCAGCTACTGCACCTCTTTTCCACATGTCGCCTTCTGAACTTATGATAGCCAGCTACCAACCTCCTTTCCACCTGTCTCCTTTAGAACTTATGAGAGCCAGCTACCGCACCTCCTTTCCACCTGTCTCCTTCAGAACTTATGAGAGCCAGCTACCGCACCTCCTTTCCACCTGTCTCCTTCAGAACTTATGAGAGCCAGCTACTACACCTCCTTTCCACCTGTCTTCTTCAAAACTTATGAGAGCCAGCTACCACACCTCCTTTCCACCTGTCTCCTTCAGAACTTATGAGAGCCAGCTACCACACCTCCTTTCCATCTGTCTACTTCAGAACTTATGAGAGCCAGCTACCGCACCTCCTTTCCACCTGTCTCCAATTCTTAGGGTAGCCAGCTACTGCACCTCTTTTCCACCTGTCGCCTTCAGAACTTATGATAGCCAGCTACTGCACCCCCATCCACCTGTCTCCTTCAGAACTTATGAGAGCCAGCTACCCACCTCCTTTCCACTTGTCTCCTTCAGAACTTATGAGAGCCAGCTACTGCACCCCCATCAACCTGTCTCCTTCAGAACTTATGAGAGCCAGCTACCCACCTCCTTTCCACTTGTCTCCTTCAGAACTTATGATAGCCAGCTACCGCACCTCCTTTCTACCTGTCTACTTCAGCTCTGTTGATAGCCAGCTACCCACCTCCTTTCCATCTGTCTCCTTCAGAACTTATGATAACCAGCTACCGCACCTCCTTTCCACCTGTCTACTTCAGAACTTATGAGAGCCAGCTACCCACCGCCTTTGCACCTGTCTACTTCAGAACCTATGAGAGCCAGCTACCCACCTCCTTTCCATCTGTCTCCTTCAGAACTTATGAGAGCCAGCTACCGCTGCTCCTTTCCACCTGTCTTCTTCAGAACTTATGAGAGCCAGCTACCACACCTCCTTTCCACCTGTCTCATTCAGAACTTATGATAGCCAGCTATCGCACTTCCTTTCCACCTGTCTACTTCAATTCTTAAGACAACCAGCTACCGCACCTCCTTTCCACCTGCTTCTTCAAAACTTATGAGAGCCAGCTACCCACCTCCTTTCCATCTGTCTCCTTCAGAACTTATGAGAGCCAGCTACCACACCTCCTTTCCACCTGTCTTCTTCAAAACTTATGAGAGCCAGCTACCACACCTCCTTTACATCTGTCTCCTTCAGAACTTATGAGAGCCAGCTACCACACCTCCTTTCCATCTGTCTACTTCAGAACTTATGAGAGCCAGCTACCGCACCTCCTTTCCACCTGTCTCCAATTCTTAGGGTGGCCAGCTACTGCACCTCTTTTCCACCTGTCTCCTTCAGAACTTATGATAGCCAGCTACCGCACCTCCTTTCCACCTGTCTACTTCAGAACGTATGAGAGCCATCTACCACACCTCCTTTCCATCTGTCTACTTCAGAACTTATGAGAGCCAGCTACCGCACCTCCTTTCCACCTGTCTCCAATTCTTATGGTAGCCAGCTACTGCACCTCTTTTCCACCTGTCGCCTTCAGAACTTATGATAGCCAGCTACTGCACCTCCTTTCCACCTGTCTCCTTCAGAACTTATGAGAGCCAGCTACCCACCTCCTTTCCACTTGTCTCCTTCAGAACTTATGAGAGCCAGCTACTGCACCCCCATCAACCTGTCTCCTTCAGAACTTATGAGAGCCAGCTACCCACCTCCTTTCCACTTGTCTCCTTCAGAACTTATGATAGCCAGCTACCGCACCTCCTTTCTACCTGTCTACTTCAGCTCTGTTGATAGCCAGCTACCCACCTCTTTTCCATCTGTCTCCTTCAGAACTTATGATAGCCAACTACCGCACCACCTTTCCACCTGTCTACTTCAGAACTTATGAGAGCCAGCTACCCACCGCCTTTCCACCTGTCTACTTCAGAACCTATGAGAGCCAGCTACCCACCTCCTTTCCATCTGTCTCCTTCAGAACTTATGAGAGCCAGCTACCGCTGCTCCTTTCCACCTGTCTTCTTCAGAACTTATGAGAGCCAGCTACCACACCTCCTTTCCACCTGTCTCATTCAGAACTTATGATAGCCAGCTATCGCACCTCCTTTCCACCTGTCTACTTCAATTCTTAAGACAACCAGCTACCGCACCTCCTTTCCACCTGTCTTCTTCAAAACTTATGAGAGCCAGCTACCCACCTCCTTTCCATCTGTCTCCTTCAGAACTTATGAGAGCCAGCTACCACACCTCCTTTCCACCTGTCTTCTTCAAAACGTATGAGAGCCAGCTACCACACCTCCTTTCCATCTGTCTCCTTCAGAACTTATGAGAGCCAGCTACCACACCTCCTTTCCATCTGTCTACTTCAGAACTTATGAGAGCCAGCTACCCCACCTCCTTTCCACCTGTCTCCAATTCTTAGGGTAGCCAGCTACTGCACCTCCTTTTCACCTGTCTACTTCAGAACTTATGAGAGCCAGCTACCCACCTCCTTTCCACCTGTCTACTTCAATTCTCATGACAGCCAGCTACCGCACCTCCTTTCCACCTGTCTACTTCAGAACTTATGAGAGTCAGCTATCGCACCTCCTTTCCACCTGTCTACTTCAGAACTTATGAGAGCCAGCTACCGCACCTGCTTTCTACCTGTCTGCTTCAGCTCTGCTGATAGCCAGCTACACCTCCTTTCCACCTGTCTCCTTCAGAACTTATGAGAGCCAGCTACCGACCTCCTTTCCACCTGTCTACTTCAATTCTTATGACAGCCAGCTACCGCACCTCCTTTCTACCTGTCTATTTCAGAAATTATGAGAGCCAGCTACCGCACCTCCTTTCCACCTGTCTACTTCAGAACTTATGAGAGCCAGCTACCCACCTCCTTTCCACCTGTCTACTTCAGAACTTATGAGAGCCAGCTACCGCACCTCCTTTCTACCTGTCTGCTTCAGCTCTGCTGATAGCCAGCTACACCTCCTTTCCACCTGTCTCCTTCAGAACTTATGAGAGCCAGCTACCGACCTCCTTTCCACCTGTCTACTTCAATTCTTATGACAGCCAGCTACCGCACCTCCTTTCTACCTGTCTATTTCAGAAATTATGAGAGCCAGCTACCGCACCTCCTTTCCACCTGTCTACTTCAGAACTTATGAGAGCCAGCTACCCACCTCCTTTCCACCTCTCTCCAATTCTTAGGGTATCCAGCTACTGCACCTCTTTTACACCTGTTGCCTTCAGAACTTATGATAGCCTGCTGCCTGCACCTCCTTTCCACCTGTCTCCTTCAGAACTTATGAGAGCCAGCTACCCACCTCCTTTCCATCTATCTCCTTCTGAACTTATGAGAGCCAGCTACCGCACCTCCTTTCTACCTGTCTACTTTAGAACTTATGAGAGCCAGCTACCTATCTCCTTTTCACCTGTCTCCAATTCTTAGGGTAGCCAGCTACTGCACCTCTTTTCCACCTGTCGCCTTCAGAACTCATGCTAGCCAGCTACCGCACCTCCTTTCCACCTGTCTACTTCAGAACTTATGAGAGCCAGCTACCCACCGCCTTTCCACCTGTCTACTTCAGAACCTATGAGAGCCAGCTACCCACCTCCTTTCCATCTGTCTCCTTCAGAACTTATGAGAGCCAGCTACCGCACCTCCTTTCCACTTGCCTCCTTCAGAACTTCTGATAGCCAGCTACCGCACCTCTTTTCCAACTGTCTCCTTCAGAACTTATGATAGCCAGCAACCCACTTCCTTTCCACCTGTCTCCTTCAGAACTTATGATAGCCAGCTACCCACCTCCTTTCCATCTGTCTCCTTCAGAACTTATGAGAGCCAGCTACCCACCTCCTTTCCATCTGTCTCCTTCAGAACTTATGATAGCCAGCTACCGCTCCTCCTTTCCAACTGTCTCCTTCAGAACTTATGATAGCCAGCTACCCACCTCTTTCCACCTGTCTCCTTCAGAACTTATGATAGCCAGCTACCCACTTCCTTTCCACCTGTCTTCTTCAGAACTTTTGAGAGCCAGGTACCGCACCTCCTTTCCATCTGTCTACTTCAGAACTTATGAGAGCCAGCTACCCACCTCCTTTCCACCTGTCTACTTCAGAACTTATGAGAGCCAGCTACCCACCTCCTTTCCATCTGTCTCCTTCAGAACTTATGAGAGCCAGCTACCGCTGCTCCATTCCACCTGTCTTCTTCAGAACTTATGAGAGCCAGCTACCACACCTCCTTTCCACCTGTCTCATTCAGAACTTATGATAGCCAGCTATCGCACCTCCTTTCCACCTGTCTACTTCAATTCTTAAGACAACCAGCTACTGCACCTCCTTTCCACCTGTCTTCTTCAAAACTTATGAGAGCCAGCTACCCACCTCCTTTCCATCTGTCTCCTTCAGAACTTATGAGAGCCAGCTACTGCACCTCCTTTCCACCTGTCTTCTTCAAAACTTATGTGAGCCAGCTACCACACCTCCTTTCCACCTGTCTCATTCAGAACTTATGATAGCCAGCTATCGCACCTCCTTTCCACCTGTCTACTTCAATTCTTAAGACAACCAGCTACCGCACCTCCTTTCCACCTGCTTCTTCAAAACTTATGAGAGCCAGCTACCCACCTCCTTTCCATCTGTCTCCTTCAGAACTTATGAGAGCCAGCTACCACACCTCCTTTCCACCTGTCTTCTTCAAAACTTATGAGAGCCAGCTACCACACCTCCTTTACATCTGTCTCCTTCAGAACTTATGAGAGCCAGCTACCACACCTCCTTTCCATCTGTCTACTTCAGAACTTATGAGAGCCAGCTACCGCACCTCCTTTCCACCTGTCTCCAATTCTTAGGGTGGCCAGCTACTGCACCTCTTTTCCACCTGTCTACTTCAGAACGTATGAGAGCCAGCTACCGCACCTCCTTTCCACCTGTCTACTTCAGAACTTATGAGAGCCATCTACCACACCTCCTTTCCATCTGTCTACTTCAGAACTTATGATAGCCAGCTACCAACCTCCTTTCCACCTCTCTCCTTTAGAACTTATGAGAGCCAGCTACATCACCTCCTTTCCACCTGTCTCCTTCAGAACTTATGAGAGCCAGCTACTACACCTCCTTTCCACCTGTCTTCTTCAAAACTTATGAGAGCCAGCTACCACACCTCCTTTCCTTCTGTCTCCTTCAGAACTTATGAGAGCCAGCTACCACACCTCCTTTCCATCTGTCTACTTCAGAACTTATGAGAGCCAGCTACCGCACCTCCTTTCCACCTGTCTCCAATTCTTAGGGTAGCCAGCTACTGCACCTCTTTTCCACCTGTCGCCTTCAGAACTTATGATAGCCAGCTACTGCACCCCCATCCACCTGTCTCCTTCAGAACTTATGAGAGCCAGCTACCCACCTCCTTTCCACTTGTCTCCTTCAGAACTTATGAGAGCCAGCTACTGCACCCCCATCCACCTGTCTCCTTCAGAACTTATGAGAGCCAGCTACCCACCTCCTTTCCACTTGTCTCCTTCAGAACTTATGATAGCCAGCTACCGCACCTCCTTTCTACCTGTCTACTTCAGCTCTGTTGATAGCCAGCTACCCACCTCTTTTCCATCTGTCTCCTTCAGAACTTATGATAGCCAACTACCGCACCACCTTTCCACCTGTCTACTTCAGAACTTATGAGAGCCAGCTACCCACCGCCTTTCCACCTGTCTACTTCAGAACCTATGAGAGCCAGCTACCCACCTCCTTTCTATCTGTCTCCTTCAGAACTTATGAGAGCCAGCTACCGCTGCTCCTTTCCACCTGTCTTCTTCAGAACTTATGAGAGCCAGCTACCACACCTCCTTTCCACCTGTCTCATTCAGAACTTATGATAGCCAGCTATCGCACCTCCTTTCCACCTGTCTACTTCAATTCTTAAGACAACCAGCTACCGCACCTCCTTTCCACCTGTCTTCTTCAAAACTTATGAGAGCCAGCTACCCACCTCCTTTCCATCTGTCTCCTTCAGAACTTATGAGAGCCAGCTACTGCACCTCCTTTCCACCTGTCTTCTTCAAAACGTATGAGAGCCAGCTACCACACCTCCTTTCCATCTGTCTCCTTCAGAACTTATGAGAGCCAGCTACCACACCTCCTTTCCATCTGTCTACTTCAGAACTTATGAGAGCCAGCTACCCCACCTCCTTTCCACCTGTCTCCAATTATTAGGGTAGCCAGCTACTGCACCTCCTTTTCACCTGTCTACTTCAGAACTTATGAGAGCCAGCTACCCACCTCCTTTCCACCTGTCTACTTCAATTCTCATGACAGCCAGCTACCGCACCTCCTTTCCACCTGTCTACTTCAGAACTTATGAGAGTCAACTATCGCACCTCCTTTCCACCTGTCTACTTCAGAACTTATGAGAGCCAGCTACCGCACCTGCTTTCTACCTGTCTGCTTCAGCTCTGCTGATAGCCAGCTACACCTCCTTTCCACCTGTCTCCTTCAGAACTTATGAGAGCCAGCTACCGACCTCCTTTCCACCTGTCTACTTCAATTCTTATGACAGCCAGCTACCGCACCTCCTTTCTACCTGTCTATTTCAGAAATTATGAGAACCAGCTACCGCACCTCCTTTCCACCTGTCTACTTCAGAACTTATGAGAGCCAGCTACCCACCTCCTTTCCACCTGTCTACTTCAGAACTTATGAGAGCCAGCTACCGCACCTCCTTTCTACCTGTCTGCTTCAGCTCTGCTGATAGCCAGCTACACCTCCTTTCCACCTGTCTCCTTCAGAACTTATGAGAGCCAGCTACCAACCTCCTTTCCACCTGTCTACTTCAATTCTTATGACAGCCAGCTACCGCACCTCCTTTCTACCTGTCTATTTCAGAAATTATGAGAGCCAGCTACCGCACCTCCTTTCCACCTGTCTACTTCAGAACTTATGAGAGCCAGCTACCCACCTCCTTTCCACCTCTCTCCAATTCTTAGGGTATCCAGCTACTGCACCTCTTTTACACCTGTTGCCTTCAGAACTTATGATAGCCTGCTGCCGCACCTCCTTTCCACCTGTCTCCTTCAGAACTTATGAGAGCCAGCTACCCACCTCCTTTCCATCTGTCTCCTTCAGAACTTATGAGAGCCAGCTACCGCACCTCCTTTCTACCTGTCTACTTTAGAACTTATGAGAGCCAGCTACCTATCTCCTTTTCACCTGTCTCCAATTCTTAGGGTAGCCAGCTACTGCACCTCTTTTCCACCTGTCGCCTTCAGAACTCATGCTAGCCAGCTACCGCACCTCCTTTCCACCTGTCTACTTCAGAACTTATGAGAGCCAGCTACCCACCGCCTTTCCACCTGTCTACTTCAGAACCTATGAGAGCCAGCTACCCACCTCCTTTCCATCTGTCTCCTTCAGAACTTATGAGAGCCAGCTACCGCACCTCCTTTCCACTTGTCTCCTTCAGAACTTATGATAGCCAGCAACCCACTTCCTTTCCACCTGTCTCCTTCAGAACTTATGATAGCCAGCTACCCACCTCCTTTCCATCTGTCTCCTTCAGAACTTATGAGAGCCAGCTACCCACCTCCTTTCCATCTGTCTCCTTCAGAACTTATGATAGCCAGCTACCGCACCTCCTTTCCACCTGTCTCCTTCAGAACTTATGATAGCCAGCTACCCACCTCTTTCCACCTGTCTCCTTCAGAACTTATGATAGCCAGCTACCCACTTCCTTTCCACCTGTCTTCTTCAGAACTTTTGAGAGCCAGGTACCGCACCTCCTTTCCATCTGTCTACTTCAGAACTTATGAGAGCCAGCTACCCACCTCCTTTCCACCTGTCTACTTCAGAACTTATGAGAGCCAGCTACCCACCTCCTTTCCATCTGTCTCCTTCAGAACTTATGAGAGCCAGCTACCGCTGCTCCATTCCACCTGTCTTCTTCAGAACTTATGAGAGCCAGCTACCACACCTCCTTTCCACCTGTCTCATTCAGAACTTATGATAGCCAGCTATCGCACCTCCTTTCCACCTGTCTACTTCAATTCTTAAGACAACCAGCTACTGCACCTCCTTTCCACCTGTCTTCTTCAAAACTTATGAGAGCTAGCTACCCACCTCCTTTCCATCTGTCTCCTTCAGAACTTATGAGAGCCAGCTACTGCACCTCCTTTCCACCTGTCTTCTTCAAAACTTATGAGAGCCAGCTACCGCACCTCCTTTCCACCTGTCTACTTTAGAACGTATGAGAGCCAGCTACCGCACCTCCTTTCCACCTGTCTACTTCAGAACTTATGAGAGCCATCTACCACACCTCCTTTCCATCTGTCTACTTCAGAACTTATGAGAGCCAGCTACCGCACCTCCTTTCCACCTGTCTCCAATTCTTAGGGTAGCCAGCTACTGCACCTCTTTTCCACCTGTCTCCTTCAGAACTTATGATAGCCAGCTACCGCACCTCCTTTCCACCTGTCTACTTTAGAACGTATGAGAGCCAGCTACCGCACCTCCTTTCCACCTGTCTCCTTCAGAACTTATGATAGCCAGCAACCCACTTCCTTTCCACCTGTCTCCTTCAGAACTTATGATAGCCAGCTACCCACCTCCTTTCCATCTGTCTCCTTCAGAACTTATGAGAGCCAGCTACCCACCTCCTTTCCATCTGTCTCCTTCAGAACTTATGATAGCCAGCTACCGCACCTCCTTTCCACCTGTCTCCTTCAGAACTTATGATAGCCAGCTACCCACCTCTTTCCACCTGTCTCCTTCAGAACTTATGATAGCCAGCTACCCACTTCCTTTCCACCTGTCTTCTTCAGAACTTTTGAGAGCCAGGTACCGCACCTCCTTTCCATCTGTCTACTTCAGAACTTATGAGAGCCAGCTACCCACCTCCTTTCCACCTGTCTACTTCAGAACTTATGAGAGCCAGCTACCCACCTCCTTTCCATCTGTCTCCTTCAGAACTTATGAGAGCCAGCTACCGCTGCTCCATTCCACCTGTCTTCTTCAGAACTTATGAGAGCCAGCTACCACACCTCCTTTCCACCTGTCTCATTCAGAACTTATGATAGCCAGCTATCGCACCTCCTTTCCACCTGTCTACTTCAATTCTTAAGACAACCAGCTACTGCACCTCCTTTCCACCTGTCTTCTTCAAAACTTATGAGAGCCAGCTACCCACCTCCTTTCCATCTGTCTCCTTCAGAACTTATGAGAGCCAGCTACTGCACCTCCTTTCCACCTGTCTTCTTCAAAACTTATGAGAGCCAGCTACCACACCTCCTTTCCACCTGTCTCATTCAGAACTTATGATAGCCAGCTATCGCACCTCCTTTCCACCTGTCTACTTCAATTCTTAAGACAACCAGCTACCGCACCTCCTTTCCACCTGCTTCTTCCAAACTTATGAGAGCCAGCTACCCACCTCCTTTCCATCTGTCTCCTTCAGAACTTATGAGAGCCAGCTACCACACCTCCTTTACACCTGTCTTCTTCAAAACTTATGAGAGCCAGCTACCACACCTCCTTTACATCTGTCTCCTTCAGAACTTATGAGAGCCAGCTACCACACCTCCTTTCCATCTGTCTACTTCAGAACTTATGAGAGCCAGCTACCGCACCTCCTTTCCACCTGTCTCCAATTCTTAGGGTGGCCAGCTACTGCACCTCTTTTCCACCTGTCTCCTTCAGAACTTATGATAGCCAGCTACCGCACCTCCTTTCCACCTGTCTACTTCAGAACGTATGAGAGCCAGCTACCGCACCTCCTTTCCACCTGTCTACTTCAGAACTTATGAGAGCCATCTACCACACCTCCTTTCCATCTGTCTACTTCAGAACTTATGAGAGCCAGCTACCGCACCTCCTTTCCACCTGTCTCCAATTCTTAGGGTAGCCAGCTACTGCACCTCTTTTCCACATGTCGCCTTCAGAACTTATGATAGCCAGCTACCAACCTCCTTTCCACCTCTCTCCTTTAGAACTTATGAGAGCCAGCTACATCACCTCCTTTCCACCTGTCTCCTTCAGAACTTATGAGAGCCAGCTACTACACCTCCTTTCCACCTGTCTTCTTCAAAACTTATGAGAGCCAGCTACCACACCTCCTTTCCATCTGTCTCCTTCAGAACTTATGAGAGCCAGCTACCACACCTCCTTTCCATCTGTCTACTTCAGAACTTATGAGAGCCAGCTACCGCACCTCCTTTCCACCTGTCTCCAATTCTTAGGGTAGCCAGCTACTGCACCTCTTTTCCACGTGTCGCCTTCAGAACTTATGATAGCCAGCTACTGCACCCCCATCCACCTGTCTCCTTCAGAACTTATGAGAGCCAGCTACCCACCTCTTTTCCATCTGTCTCCTTCAGAACTTATGATAGCCAACTACCGCACCACCTTTCCACCTGTCTACTTCAGAACTTATGAGAGCCAGCTACCCACCGCCTTTCCACCTGTCTACTTCAGAACCTATGAGAGCCAGCTACCCACCTCCTTTCTATCTGTCTCCTTCAGAACTTATGAGAGCCAGCTACCGCTGCTCCTTTCCACCTGTCTTCTTCAGAACTTATGAGAGCCAGCTACCACACCTCCTTTCCACCTGTCTCATTCAGAACTTATGATAGCCAGCTATCGCACCTCCTTTCCACCTGTCTACTTCAATTCTTAAGACAACCAGCTACCGCACCTCCTTTCCACCTGTCTTCTTCAAAACTTATGAGAGCCAGCTACCCACCTCCTTTCCATCTGTCTCCTTCAGAACTTATGAGAGCCAGCTACTGCACCTCCTTTCCACCTGTCTTCTTCAAAACGTATGAGAGCCAGCTACCACACCTCCTTTCCATCTGTCTCCTTCAGAACTTATGAGAGCCAGCTACCACACCTCCTTTCCATCTGTCTACTTCAGAACTTATGAGAGCCAGCTACCCCACCTCCTTTCCACCTGTCTCCAATTCTTAGGGTAGCCAGCTACTGCACCTCCTTTTCACCTGTCTACTTCAGAACTTATGAGAGCCAGCTACCCACCTCCTTTCCACCTGTCTACTTCAATTCTCATGACAGCCAGCTACCGCACCTCCTTTCCACCTGTCTACTTCAGAACTTATGAGAGTCAACTATCGCACCTCCTTTCCACCTGTCTACTTCAGAACTTATGAGAGCCAGCTACCGCACCTGCTTTCTACCTGTCTGCTTCAGCTCTGCTGATAGCCAGCTACACCTCCTTTCCAACTGTCTCCTTCAGAACTTATGAGAGCCAGCTACCGACCTCCTTTCCACCTGTCTACTTCAATTCTTATGACAGCCAGCTACCGCACCTCCTTTCTACCTGTCTATTTCAGAAATTATGAGAGCCAGCTACCGCACCTCCTTTCCACCTGTCTACTTCAGAACTTATGAGAGCCAGCTACCCACCTCCTTTCCACCTGTCTACTTCAGAACTTATGAGAGCCAGCTACCGCACCTCCTTTCTACCTATCTGCTTCAGCTCTGCTGATAGCCAGCTACACCTCCTTTCCACCTGTCTCCTTCAGAACTTATGAGAGCCAGCTACCGACCTCCTTTCCACCTGTCTACTTCAATTCTTATGACAGCCAGCTACCGCACCTCCTTTCTACCTGTCTATTTCAGAAATTATGAGAGCCAGCTACCGCACCTCCTTTCCACCTGTCTACTTCAGAACTTATGAGAGCCAGCTACCCACCTCTTTTCCATCTGTCTCCTTCAGAACTTATGAGAGCCAGCTACCACACCTCCTTTCCACCTGTCTTCTTCAAAACTTATGAGAGCCAGCTACCACACCTCCTTTACATCTGTCTCCTTCAGAACTTATGAGAGCCAGCTACCACACCTCCTTTCCATCTGTCTACTTCAGAACTTATGAGAGCCAGCTACCGCACCTCCTTTCCACCTGTCTCCAATTCTTAGGGTGGCCAGCTACTGCACCTCTTTTCCACCTGTCTCCTTCAGAACTTATGATAGCCAGCTACCGCACCTCCTTTCCACCTGTCTACTTCAGAACGTATGAGAGCCAGCTACCGCACCTCCTTTCCACCTGTCTACTTCAGAACTTATGAGAGCCATCTACCACACCTCCTTTCCATCTGTCTACTTCAGAACTTATGAGAGCCAGCTACCGCACCTCCTTTCCACCTGTCTCCAATTCTTAGGGTAGCCAGCTACTGCACCTCTTTTCCACATGTCGCCTTCAGAACTTATGATAGCCAGCTACCAACCTCCTTTCCACCTCTCTCCTTTAGAACTTATGAGAGCCAGCTACATCACCTCCTTTCCACCTGTCTCCTTCAGAACTTATGAGAGCCAGCTACTACACCTCCTTTCCACCTGTCTCCTTCAAAACTTATGAGAGCCAGCTACCACACCTCCTTTCCATCTGTCTCCTTCAGAACTTATGAGAGCCAGCTACCACACCTCCTTTCCATCTGTCTACTTCAGAACTTATGAGAGCCAGCTACCGCACCTCCTTTCCACCTGTCTCCAATTCTTAGGGTAGCCAGCTACTGCACCTCTTTTCCACGTGTCGCCTTCAGAACTTATGATAGCCAGCTACTGCACCCCCATCCACCTGTCTCCTTCAGAACTTATGAGAGCCAGCTACCCACCTCTTTTCCATCTGTCTCCTTCAGAACTTATGATAGCCAACTACCGCACCACCTTTCCACCTGTCTACTTCAGAACTTATGAGAGCCAGCTACCCACCGCCTTTCCACCTGTCTACTTCAGAACCTATGAGAGCCAGCTACCCACCTCCTTTCTATCTGTCTCCTTCAGAACTTATGAGAGCCAGCTACCGCTGCTCCTTTCCACCTGTCTTCTTCAGAACTTATGAGAGCCAGCTACCACACCTCCTTTCCACCTGTCTCATTCAGAACTTATGATAGCCAGCTATCGCACCTCCTTTCCACCTGTCTACTTCAATTCTTAAGACAACCAGCTACCGCACCTCCTTTCTACCTGTCTATTTCAGAAATTATGAGAGCCAGCTACCGCACCTCCTTTCCACCTGTCTACTTCAGAACTTATGAGAGCCAGCTACCCACCTCCTTTCCACCTGTCTACTTCAGAACTTATGAGAGCCAGCTACCGCACCTCCTTTCTACCTGTCTGCTTCAGCTCTGCTGATAGCCAGCTACACCTCCTTTCCACCTGTCTCCTTCAGAACTTATGAGAGCCAGCTACCGACCTCCTTTCCACCTGTCTACTTCAATTCTTATGACAGCCAGCTACCGCACCTCCTTTCTACCTGTCTATTTCAGAAATTATGAGAGCCAGCTACCGCACCTCCTTTCCACCTGTCTACTTCAGAACTTATGAGAGCCAGCTACCCACCTCCTTTCCACCTCTCTCCAATTCTTAGGGTATCCAGCTACTGCACCTCTTTTACACCTGTTGCCTTCAGAACTTATGATAGCCTGCTGCCGCACCTCCTTTCCACCTGTCTCCTTCAGAACTTATGAGAGCCAGCTACCCACCTCCTTTCCATCTGTCTCCTTCAGAACTTATGAGAGCCAGCTACCGCACCTCCTTTCTACCTGTCTACTTTAGAACTTATGAGAGCCAGCTACCTATCTCCTTTTCACCTGTCTCCAATTCTTAGGGTAGCCAGCTACTGCACCTCTTTTCCACCTGTCGCCTTCAGAACTCATGCTAGCCAGCTACCGCACCTCCTTTCCACCTGTCTACTTCAGAACTTATGAGAGCCAGCTACCCACCGCCTTTCCACCTGTCTACTTCAGAACCTATGAGAGCCAGCTACCCACCTCCTTTCCATCTGTCTCCTTCAGAACTTATGAGAGCCAGCTACCGCACCTCCTTTCCACTTGCCTCCTTCAGAACTTCTGATAGCCAGCTACCGCACCTCTTTTCCAACTGTCTCCTTCAGAACTTATGATAGCCAGCAACCCACTTCCTTTCCACCTGTCTCCTTCAGAACTTATGATAGCCAGCTACCCACCTCCTTTCCATCTGTCTCCTTCAGAACTTATGAGAGCCAGCTACCCACCTCCTTTCCATCTGTCTCCTTCAGAACTTATGATAGCCAGCTACCGCTCCTCCTTTCCAACTGTCTCCTTCAGAACTTATGATAGCCAGCTACCCACCTCTTTCCACCTGTCTCCTTCAGAACTTATGATAGCCAGCTACCCACTTCCTTTCCACCTGTCTTCTTCAGAACTTTTGAGAGCCAGGTACCGCACCTCCTTTCCATCTGTCTACTTCAGAACTTATGAGAGCCAGCTACCCACCTCCTTTCCACCTGTCTACTTCAGAACTTATGAGAGCCAGCTACCCACCTCCTTTCCATCTGTCTCCTTCAGAACTTATGAGAGCCAGCTACCGCTGCTCCATTCCACCTGTCTTCTTCAGAACTTATGAGAGCCAGCTACCACACCTCCTTTCCACCTGTCTCATTCAGAACTTATGATAGCCAGCTATCGCACCTCCTTTCCACCTGTCTACTTCAATTCTTAAGACAACCAGCTACTGCACCTCCTTTCCACCTGTCTTCTTCAAAACTTATGAGAGCCAGCTACCCACCTCCTTTCCATCTGTCTCCTTCAGAACTTATGAGAGCCAGCTACTGCACCTCCTTTCCACCTGTCTTCTTCAAAACTTATGTGAGCCAGCTACCACACCTCCTTTCCACCTGTCTCATTCAGAACTTATGATAGCCAGCTATCGCACCTCCTTTCCACCTGTCTACTTCAATTCTTAAGACAACCAGCTACCGCACCTCCTTTCCACCTGCTTCTTCAAAACTTATGAGAGCCAGCTACCCACCTCCTTTCCATCTGTCTCCTTCAGAACTTATGAGAGCCAGCTACCACACCTCCTTTCCACCTGTCTTCTTCAAAACTTATGAGAGCCAGCTACCACACCTCCTTTACATCTGTCTCCTTCAGAACTTATGAGAGCCAGCTACCACACCTCCTTTCCATCTGTCTACTTCAGAACTTATGAGAGCCAGCTACCGCACCTCCTTTCCACCTGTCTCCAATTCTTAGGGTGGCCAGCTACTGCACCTCTTTTCCACCTGTCTACTTCAGAACGTATGAGAGCCAGCTACCGCACCTCCTTTCCACCTGTCTACTTCAGAACTTATGAGAGCCATCTACCACACCTCCTTTCCATCTGTCTACTTCAGAACTTATGAGAGCCAGCTACCGCACCTCCTTTCCACCTGTCTCCAATTCTTAGGGTAGCCAGCTACTGCACCTCTTTCCACATGTCGCCTTCAGAACTTATGATAGCCAGCTACCAACCTCCTTTCCACCTCTCTCCTTTAGAACTTATGAGAGCCAGCTACATCACCTCCTTTCCACCTGTCTCCTTCAGAACTTATGAGAGCCAGCTACTACACCTCCTTTCCACCTGTCTTCTTCAAAACTTATGAGAGCCAGCTACCACACCTCCTTTCCATCTGTCTCCTTCAGAACTTATGAGAGCCAGCTACCACACCTCCTTTCCATCTGTCTACTTCAGAACTTATGAGAGCCAGCTACCGCACCTCCTTTCCACCTGTCTCCAATTCTTAGGGTAGCCAGCTACTGCACCTCTTTTCCACCTGTCGCCTTCAGAACTTATGATAGCCAGCTACTGCACCCCATCCACCTGTCTCCTTCAGAACTTATGAGAGCCAGCTACCCACCTCCTTTCCACTTGTCTCCTTCAGAACTTATGAGAGCCAGCTACTGCACCCCCATCCACCTGTCTCCTTCAGAACTTATGAGAGCCAGCTACCCACCTCCTTTCCACTTGTCTCCTTCAGAACTTATGATAGCCAGCTACCGCACCTCCTTTCTACCTGTCTACTTCAGCTCTGTTGATAGCCAGCTACCCACCTCTTTTCCATCTGTCTCCTTCAGAACTTATGATAGCCAACTACCGCACCACCTTTCCACCTGTCTACTTCAGAACTTATGAGAGCCAGCTACCCACCGCCTTTCCACCTGTCTACTTCAGAACCTATGAGAGCCAGCTACCCACCTCCTTTCTATCTGTCTCCTTCAGAACTTATGAGAGCCAGCTACCGCTGCTCCTTTCCACCTGTCTTCTTCAGAACTTATGAGAGCCAGCTACCACACCTCCTTTCCACCTGTCTCATTCAGAACTTATGATAGCCAGCTATCGCACCTCCTTTCCACCTGTCTACTTCAATTCTTAAGACAACCAGCTACCGCACCTCCTTTCCACCTGTCTTCTTCAAAACTTATGAGAGCCAGCTACCCACCTCCTTTCCATCTGTCTCCTTCAGAACTTATGAGAGCCAGCTACTGCACCTCCTTTCCACCTGTCTTCTTCAAAACGTATGAGAGCCAGCTACCACACCTCCTTTCCATCTGTCTCCTTCAGAACTTATGAGAGCCAGCTACCACACCTCCTTTCCATCTGTCTACTTCAGAACTTATGAGAGCCAGCTACCCCACCTCCTTTCCACCTGTCTCCAATTATTAGGGTAGCCAGCTACTGCACCTCCTTTTCACCTGTCTACTTCAGAACTTATGAGAGCCAGCTACCCACCTCCTTTCCACCTGTCTACTTCAATTCTCATGACAGCCAGCTACCGCACCTCCTTTCCACCTGTCTACTTCAGAACTTATGAGAGTCAACTATCGCACCTCCTTTCCACCTGTCTACTTCAGAACTTATGAGAGCCAGCTACCGCACCTGCTTTCTACCTGTCTGCTTCAGCTCTGCTGATAGCCAGCTACACCTCCTTTCCACCTGTCTCCTTCAGAACTTATGAGAGCCAGCTACCGACCTCCTTTCCACCTGTCTACTTCAATTCTTATGACAGCCAGCTACCGCACCTCCTTTCTACCTGTCTATTTCAGAAATTATGAGAACCAGCTACCGCACCTCCTTTCCACCTGTCTACTTCAGAACTTATGAGAGCCAGCTACCCACCTCCTTTCCACCTGTCTACTTCAGAACTTATGAGAGCCAGCTACCGCACCTCCTTTCTACCTGTCTGCTTCAGCTCTGCTGATAGCCAGCTACACCTCCTTTCCACCTGTCTCCTTCAGAACTTATGAGAGCCAGCTACCGACCTCCTTTCCACCTGTCTACTTCAATTCTTATGACAGCCAGCTACCGCACCTCCTTTCTACCTGTCTATTTCAGAAATTATGAGAGCCAGCTACCGCACCTCCTTTCCACCTGTCTACTTCAGAACTTATGAGAGCCAGCTACCCACCTCCTTTCCACCTCTCTCCAATTCTTAGGGTATCCAGCTACTGCACCTCTTTTACACCTGTTGCCTTCAGAACTTATGATAGCCTGCTGCCGCACCTCCTTTCCACCTGTCTCCTTCAGAACTTATGAGAGCCAGCTACCCACCTCCTTTCCATCTGTCTCCTTCAGAACTTATGAGAGCCAGCTACCGCACCTCCTTTCTACCTGTCTACTTTAGAACTTATGAGAGCCAGCTACCTATCTCCTTTTCACCTGTCTCCAATTCTTAGGGTAGCCAGCTACTGCACCTCTTTTCCACCTGTCGCCTTCAGAACTCATGCTAGCCAGCTACCGCACCTCCTTTCCACCTGTCTACTTCAGAACTTATGAGAGCCAGCTACCCACCGCCTTTCCACCTGTCTACTTCAGAACCTATGAGAGCCAGCTACCCACCTCCTTTCCATCTGTCTCCTTCAGAACTTATGAGAGCCAGCTGCCGCACCTCCTTTCCACTTGTCTCCTTCAGAACTTATGATAGCCAGCAACCCACTTCCTTTCCACCTGTCTCCTTCAGAACTTATGATAGCCAGCTACCCACCTCCTTTCCATCTGTCTCCTTCAGAACTTATGAGAGCCAGCTACCCACCTCCTTTCCATCTGTCTCCTTCAGAACTTATGATAGCCAGCTACCGCACCTCCTTTCCACCTGTCTCCTTCAGAACTTATGATAGCCAGCTACCCACCTCTTTCCACCTGTCTCCTTCAGAACTTATGATAGCCAGCTACCCACTTCCTTTCCACCTGTCTTCTTCAGAACTTTTGAGAGCCAGGTACCGCACCTCCTTTCCATCTGTCTACTTCAGAACTTATGAGAGCCAGCTACCCACCTCCTTTCCACCTGTCTACTTCAGAACTTATGAGAGCCAGCTACCCACCTCCTTTCCATCTGTCTCCTTCAGAACTTATGAGAGCCAGCTACCGCTGCTCCATTCCACCTGTCTTCTTCAGAACTTATGAGAGCCAGCTACCACACCTCCTTTCCACCTGTCTCATTCAGAACTTATGATAGCCAGCTATCGCACCTCCTTTCCACCTGTCTACTTCAATTCTTAAGACAACCAGCTACTGCACCTCCTTTCCACCTGTCTTCTTCAAAACTTATGAGAGCCAGCTACCCACCTCCTTTCCATCTGTCTCCTTCAGAACTTATGAGAGCCAGCTACTGCACCTCCTTTCCACCTGTCTTCTTCAAAACTTATGAGAGCCAGCTACCGCACCTCCTTTCCACCTGTCTACTTTAGAACGTATGAGAGCCAGCTACCGCACCTCCTTTCCACCTGTCTACTTCAGAACTTATGAGAGCCATCTACCACACCTCCTTTCCATCTGTCTACTTCAGAACTTATGAGAGCCAGCTACCGCACCTCCTTTCCACCTGTCTCCAATTCTTAGGGTAGCCAGCTACTGCACCTCTTTTCCACCTGTCTCCTTCAGAACTTATGATAGCCAGCTACCGCACCTCCTTTCCACCTGTCTACTTTAGAACGTATGAGAGCCAGCTACCGCACCTCCTTTCCACCTGTCTCCTTCAGAACTTATGATAGCCAGCAACCCACTTCCTTTCCACCTGTCTCCTTCAGAACTTATGATAGCCAGCTACCCACCTCCTTTCCATCTGTCTCCTTCAGAACTTATGAGAGCCAGCTACCCACCTCCTTTCCATCTGTCTCCTTCAGAACTTATGATAGCCAGCTACCGCACCTCCTTTCCACCTGTCTCCTTCAGAACTTATGATAGCCAGCTACCCACCTCTTTCCACCTGTCTCCTTCAGAACTTATGATAGCCAGCTACCCACTTCCTTTCCACCTGTCTTCTTCAGAACTTTTGAGAGCCAGGTACCGCACCTCCTTTCCATCTGTCTACTTCAGAACTTATGAGAGCCAGCTACCCACCTCCTTTCCACCTGTCTACTTCAGAACTTATGAGAGCCAGCTACCCACCTCCTTTCCATCTGTCTCCTTCAGAACTTATGAGAGCCAGCTACCGCTGCTCCATTCCACCTGTCTTCTTCAGAACTTATGAGAGCCAGCTACCACACCTCCTTTCCACCTGTCTCATTCAGAACTTATGATAGCCAGCTATCGCACCTCCTTTCCACCTGTCTACTTCAATTCTTAAGACAACCAGCTACTGCACCTCCTTTCCACCTGTCTTCTTCAAAACTTATGAGAGCCAGCTACCCACCTCCTTTCCATCTGTCTCCTTCAGAACTTATGAGAGCCAGCTACTGCACCTCCTTTCCACCTGTCTTCTTCAAAACTTATGAGAGCCAGCTACCACACCTCCTTTCCACCTGTCTCATTCAGAACTTATGATAGCCAGCTATCGCACCTCCTTTCCACCTGTCTACTTCAATTCTTAAGACAACCAGCTACCGCACCTCCTTTCCACCTGCTTCTTCCAAACTTATGAGAGCCAGCTACCCACCTCCTTTCCATCTGTCTCCTTCAGAACTTATGAGAGCCAGCTACCACACCTCCTTTCCACCTGTCTTCTTCAAAACTTATGAGAGCCAGCTACCACACCTCCTTTACATCTGTCTCCTTCAGAACTTATGAGAGCCAGCTACCACACCTCCTTTCCATCTGTCTACTTCAGAACTTATGAGAGCCAGCTACCGCACCTCCTTTCCACCTGTCTCCAATTCTTAGGGTGGCCAGCTACTGCACCTCTTTTCCACCTGTCTCCTTCAGAACTTATGATAGCCAGCTACCGCACCTCCTTTCCACCTGTCTACTTCAGAACGTATGAGAGCCAGCTACCGCACCTCCTTTCCACCTGTCTACTTCAGAACTTATGAGAGCCATCTACCACACCTCCTTTCCATCTGTCTACTTCAGAACTTATGAGAGCCAGCTACCGCACCTCCTTTCCACCTGTCTCCAATTCTTAGGGTAGCCAGCTACTGCACCTCTTTTCCACATGTCGCCTTCAGAACTTATGATAGCCAGCTACCAACCTCCTTTCCACCTCTCTCCTTTAGAACTTATGAGAGCCAGCTACATCACCTCCTTTCCACCTGTCTCCTTCAGAACTTATGAGAGCCAGCTACTACACCTCCTTTCCACCTGTCTTCTTCAAAACTTATGAGAGCCAGCTACCACACCTCCTTTCCATCTGTCTCCTTCAGAACTTATGAGAGCCAGCTACCACACCTCCTTTCCATCTGTCTACTTCAGAACTTATGAGAGCCAGCTACCGCACCTCCTTTCCACCTGTCTCCAATTCTTAGGGTAGCCAGCTACTGCACCTCTTTTCCACGTGTCGCCTTCAGAACTTATGATAGCCAGCTACTGCACCCCCATCCACCTGTCTCCTTCAGAACTTATGAGAGCCAGCTACCCACCTCTTTTCCATCTGTCTCCTTCAGAACTTATGATAGCCAACTACCGCACCACCTTTCCACCTGTCTACTTCAGAACTTATGAGAGCCAGCTACCCACCGCCTTTCCACCTGTCTACTTCAGAACCTATGAGAGCCAGCTACCCACCTCCTTTCTATCTGTCTCCTTCAGAACTTATGAGAGCCAGCTACCGCTGCTCCTTTCCACCTGTCTTCTTCAGAACTTATGAGAGCCAGCTACCACACCTCCTTTCCACCTGTCTCATTCAGAACTTATGATAGCCAGCTATCGCACCTCCTTTCCACCTGTCTACTTCAATTCTTAAGACAACCAGCTACCGCACCTCCTTTCCACCTGTCTTCTTCAAAACTTATGAGAGCCAGCTACCCACCTCCTTTCCATCTGTCTCCTTCAGAACTTATGAGAGCCAGCTACTGCACCTCCTTTCCACCTGTCTTCTTCAAAACGTATGAGAGCCAGCTACCACACCTCCTTTCCATCTGTCTCCTTCAGAACTTATGAGAGCCAGCTACCACACCTCCTTTCCATCTGTCTACTTCAGAACTTATGAGAGCCAGCTACCCCACCTCCTTTCCACCTGTCTCCAATTCTTAGGGTAGCCAGCTACTGCACCTCCTTTTCACCTGTCTACTTCAGAACTTATGAGAGCCAGCTACCCACCTCCTTTCCACCTGTCTACTTCAATTCTCATGACAGCCAGCTACCGCACCTCCTTTCCACCTGTCTACTTCAGAACTTATGAGAGTCAACTATCGCACCTCCTTTCCACCTGTCTACTTCAGAACTTATGAGAGCCAGCTACCGCACCTGCTTTCTACCTGTCTGCTTCAGCTCTGCTGATAGCCAGCTACACCTCCTTTCCAACTGTCTCCTTCAGAACTTATGAGAGCCAGCTACCGACCTCCTTTCCACCTGTCTACTTCAATTCTTATGACAGCCAGCTACCGCACCTCCTTTCTACCTGTCTATTTCAGAAATTATGAGAGCCAGCTACCGCACCTCCTTTCCACCTGTCTACTTCAGAACTTATGAGAGCCAGCTACCCACCTCCTTTCCACCTGTCTACTTCAGAACTTATGAGAGCCAGCTACCGCACCTCCTTTCTACCTATCTGCTTCAGCTCTGCTGATAGCCAGCTACACCTCCTTTCCACCTGTCTCCTTCAGAACTTATGAGAGCCAGCTACCGACCTCCTTTCCACCTGTCTACTTCAATTCTTATGACAGCCAGCTACCGCACCTCCTTTCTACCTGTCTATTTCAGAAATTATGAGAGCCAGCTACCGCACCTCCTTTCCACCTGTCTACTTCAGAACTTATGAGAGCCAGCTACCCACCTCTTTTCCATCTGTCTCCTTCAGAACTTATGAGAGCCAGCTACCACACCTCCTTTCCACCTGTCTTCTTCAAAACTTATGAGAGCCAGCTACCACACCTCCTTTACATCTGTCTCCTTCAGAACTTATGAGAGCCAGCTACCACACCTCCTTTCCATCTGTCTACTTCAGAACTTATGAGAGCCAGCTACCGCACCTCCTTTCCACCTGTCTCCAATTCTTAGGGTGGCCAGCTACTGCACCTCTTTTCCACCTGTCTCCTTCAGAACTTATGATAGCCAGCTACCGCACCTCCTTTCCACCTGTCTACTTCAGAACGTATGAGAGCCAGCTACCGCACCTCCTTTCCACCTGTCTACTTCAGAACTTATGAGAGCCATCTACCACACCTCCTTTCCATCTGTCTACTTCAGAACTTATGAGAGCCAGCTACCGCACCTCCTTTCCACCTGTCTCCAATTCTTAGGGTAGCCAGCTACTGCACCTCTTTTCCACATGTCGCCTTCAGAACTTATGATAGCCAGCTACCAACCTCCTTTCCACCTCTCTCCTTTAGAACTTATGAGAGCCAGCTACATCACCTCCTTTCCACCTGTCTCCTTCAGAACTTATGAGAGCCAGCTACTACACCTCCTTTCCACCTGTCTTCTTCAAAACTTATGAGAGCCAGCTACCACACCTCCTTTCCATCTGTCTCCTTCAGAACTTATGAGAGCCAGCTACCACACCTCCTTTCCATCTGTCTACTTCAGAACTTATGAGAGCCAGCTACCGCACCTCCTTTCCACCTGTCTCCAATTCTTAGGGTAGCCAGCTACTGCACCTCTTTTCCACGTGTCGCCTTCAGAACTTATGATAGCCAGCTACTGCACCCCCATCCACCTGTCTCCTTCAGAACTTATGAGAGCCAGCTACCCACCTCTTTTCCATCTGTCTCCTTCAGAACTTATGATAGCCAACTACCGCACCACCTTTCCACCTGTCTACTTCAGAACTTATGAGAGCCAGCTACCCACCGCCTTTCCACCTGTCTACTTCAGAACCTATGAGAGCCAGCTACCCACCTCCTTTCTATCTGTCTCCTTCAGAACTTATGAGAGCCAGCTACCGCTGCTCCTTTCCACCTGTCTTCTTCAGAACTTATGAGAGCCAGCTACCACACCTCCTTTCCACCTGTCTCATTCAGAACTTATGATAGCCAGCTATCGCACCTCCTTTCCACCTGTCTACTTCAATTCTTAAGACAACCAGCTACCGCACCTCCTTTCTACCTGTCTATTTCAGAAATTATGAGAGCCAGCTACCGCACCTCCTTTCCACCTGTCTACTTCAGAACTTATGAGAGCCAGCTACCCACCTCCTTTCCACCTGTCTACTTCAGAACTTATGAGAGCCAGCTACCGCACCTCCTTTCTACCTGTCTGCTTCAGCTCTGCTGATAGCCAGCTACACCTCCTTTCCACCTGTCTCCTTCAGAACTTATGAGAGCCAGCTACCGACCTCCTTTCCACCTGTCTACTTCAATTCTTATGACAGCCAGCTACCGCACCTCCTTTCTACCTGTCTATTTCAGAAATTATGAGAGCCAGCTACCGCACCTCCTTTCCACCTGTCTACTTCAGAACTTATGAGAGCCAGCTACCCACCTCCTTTCCACCTCTCTCCAATTCTTAGGGTATCCAGCTACTGCACCTCTTTTACACCTGTTGCCTTCAGAACTTATGATAGCCTGCTGCCGCACCTCCTTTCCACCTGTCTCCTTCAGAACTTATGAGAGCCAGCTACCCACCTCCTTTCCATCTGTCTCCTTCAGAACTTATGAGAGCCAGCTACCGCACCTCCTTTCTACCTGTCTACTTTAGAACTTATGAGAGCCAGCTACCTATCTCCTTTTCACCTGTCTCCAATTCTTAGGGTAGCCAGCTACTGCACCTCTTTTCCACCTGTCGCCTTCAGAACTCATGCTAGCCAGCTACCGCACCTCCTTTCCACCTGTCTCCTTCAGAACTTATGAGAGCCAGCTACCCACCGCCTTTCCACCTGTCTACTTCAGAACCTATGAGAGCCAGCTACCCACCTCCTTTCCACTTGCCTCCTTCAGAACTTCTGATAGCCAGCTACCGCACCTCTTTTCCAACTGTCTCCTTCAGAACTTATGATAGCCAGCAACCCACTTCCTTTCCACCTGTCTCCTTCAGAACTTATGATAGCCAGCTACCCACCTCCTTTCCATCTGTCTCCTTCAGAACTTATGAGAGCCAGCTACCCACCTCCTTTCCATCTGTCTCCTTCAGAACTTATGATAGCCAGCTACCGCTCCTCCTTTCCAACTGTCTCCTTCAGAACTTATGATAGCCAGCTACCCACCTCTTTCCACCTGTCTCCTTCAGAACTTATGATAGCCAGCTACCCACTTCCTTTCCACCTGTCTTCTTCAGAACTTTTGAGAGCCAGGTACCGCACCTCCTTTCCATCTGTCTACTTCAGAACTTATGAGAGCCAGCTACCCATCTCCTTTCCACCTGTCTACTTCAGAACTTATGAGAGCCAGCTACCCACCTCCTTTCCATCTGTCTCCTTCAGAACTTATGAGAGCCAGCTACCGCTGCTCCATTCCACCTGTCTTCTTCAGAACTTATGAGAGCCAGCTACCACACCTCCTTTCCACCTGTCTCATTCAGAACTTATGATAGCCAGCTATCGCACCTCCTTTCCACCTGTCTACTTCAATTCTTAAGACAACCAGCTACTGCACCTCCTTTCCACCTGTCTTCTTCAAAACTTATGAGAGCCAGCTACCCACCTCCTTTCCATCTGTCTCCTTCAGAACTTATGAGAGCCAGCTACTGCACCTCCTTTCCACCTGTCTTCTTCAAAACTTATGTGAGCCAGCTACCACACCTCCTTTCCACCTGTCTCATTCAGAACTTATGATAGCCAGCTATCGCACCTCCTTTCCACCTGTCTACTTCAATTCTTAAGACAACCAGCTACCGCACCTCCTTTCCACCTGCTTCTTCAAAACTTATGAGAGCCAGCTACCCACCTCCTTTCCATCTGTCTCCTTCAGAACTTATGAGAGCCAGCTACCACACCTCCTTTCCACCTGTCTTCTTCAAAACTTATGAGAGCCAGCTACCACACCTCCTTTACATCTGTCTCCTTCAGAACTTATGAGAGCCAGCTACCACACCTCCTTTCCATCTGTCTACTTCAGAACTTATGAGAGCCAGCTACCGCACCTCCTTTCCACCTGTCTCCAATTCTTAGGGTGGCCAGCTACTGCACCTCTTTTCCACCTGTCTACTTCAGAACGTATGAGAGCCAGCTACCGCACCTCCTTTCCACCTGTCTACTTCAGAACTTATGAGAGCCATCTACCACACCTCCTTTCCATCTGTCTACTTCAGAACTTATGAGAGCCAGCTACCGCACCTCCTTTCCACCTGTCTCCAATTCTTAGGGTAGCCAGCTACTGCACCTCTTTTCCACATGTCGCCTTCAGAACTTATGATAGCCAGCTACCAACCTCCTTTCCACCTCTCTCCTTTAGAACTTATGAGAGCCAGCTACATCACCTCCTTTCCACCTGTCTCCTTCAGAACTTATGAGAGCCAGCTACTACACCTCCTTTCCACCTGTCTTCTTCAAAACTTATGAGAGCCAGCTACCACACCTCCTTTCCATCTGTCTCCTTCAGAACTTATGAGAGCCAGCTACCACACCTCCTTTCCATCTGTCTACTTCAGAACTTATGAGAGCCAGCTACCGCACCTCCTTTCCACCTGTCTCCAATTCTTAGGGTAGCCAGCTACTGCACCTCTTTTCCACCTGTCGCCTTCAGAACTTATGATAGCCAGCTACTGCACCCCATCCACCTGTCTCCTTCAGAACTTATGAGAGCCAGCTACCCACCTCCTTTCCACTTGTCTCCTTCAGAACTTATGAGAGCCAGCTACTGCACCCCCATCCACCTGTCTCCTTCAGAACTTATGAGAGCCAGCTACCCACCTCCTTTCCACTTGTCTCCTTCAGAACTTATGATAGCCAGCTACCGCACCTCCTTTCTACCTGTCTACTTCAGCTCTGTTGATAGCCAGCTACCCACCTCTTTTCCATCTGTCTCCTTCAGAACTTATGATAGCCAACTACCGCACCACCTTTCCACCTGTCTACTTCAGAACTTATGAGAGCCAGCTACCCACCGCCTTTCCACCTGTCTACTTCAGAACCTATGAGAGCCAGCTACCCACCTCCTTTCTATCTGTCTCCTTCAGAACTTATGAGAGCCAGCTACCGCTGCTCCTTTCCACCTGTCTTCTTCAGAACTTATGAGAGCCAGCTACCACACCTCCTTTCCACCTGTCTCATTCAGAACTTATGATAGCCAGCTATCGCACCTCCTTTCCACCTGTCTACTTCAATTCTTAAGACAACCAGCTACCGCACCTCCTTTCCACCTGTCTTCTTCAAAACTTATGAGAGCCAGCTACCCACCTCCTTTCCATCTGTCTCCTTCAGAACTTATGAGAGCCAGCTACTGCACCTCCTTTCCACCTGTCTTCTTCAAAACGTATGAGAGCCAGCTACCACACCTCCTTTCCATCTGTCTCCTTCAGAACTTATGAGAGCCAGCTACCACACCTCCTTTCCATCTGTCTACTTCAGAACTTATGAGAGCCAGCTACCCCACCTCCTTTCCACCTGTCTCCAATTATTAGGGTAGCCAGCTACTGCACCTCCTTTTCACCTGTCTACTTCAGAACTTATGAGAGCCAGCTACCCACCTCCTTTCCACCTGTCTACTTCAATTCTCATGACAGCCAGCTACCGCACCTCCTTTCCACCTGTCTACTTCAGAACTTATGAGAGTCAACTATCGCACCTCCTTTCCACCTGTCTACTTCAGAACTTATGAGAGCCAGCTACCGCACCTGCTTTCTACCTGTCTGCTTCAGCTCTGCTGATAGCCAGCTACACCTCCTTTCCACCTGTCTCCTTCAGAACTTATGAGAGCCAGCTACCGACCTCCTTTCCACCTGTCTACTTCAATTCTTATGACAGCCAGCTACCGCACCTCCTTTCTACCTGTCTATTTCAGAAATTATGAGAACCAGCTACCGCACCTCCTTTCCACCTGTCTACTTCAGAACTTATGAGAGCCAGCTACCCACCTCCTTTCCACCTGTCTACTTCAGAACTTATGAGAGCCAGCTACCGCACCTCCTTTCTACCTGTCTGCTTCAGCTCTGCTGATAGCCAGCTACACCTCCTTTCCACCTGTCTCCTTCAGAACTTATGAGAGCCAGCTACCGACCTCCTTTCCACCTGTCTCCTTCAGAACTTATGAGAGCCAGCTACCGCACCTCCTTTCTACCTGTCTATTTCAGAAATTATGAGAGCCAGCTACCGCACCTCCTTTCCACCTGTCTACTTCAGAACTTATGAGAGCCAGCTACCCACCTCCTTTCCACCTCTCTCCAATTCTTAGGGTATCCAGCTACTGCACCTCTTTTACACCTGTTGCCTTCAGAACTTATGATAGCCTGCTGCCGCACCTCCTTTCCACCTGTCTCCTTCAGAACTTATGAGAGCCAGCTACCCACCTCCTTTCCATCTGTCTCCTTCAGAACTTATGAGAGCCAGCTACCGCACCTCCTTTCTACCTGTCTACTTTAGAACTTATGAGAGCCAGCTACCTATCTCCTTTTCACCTGTCTCCAATTCTTAGGGTAGCCAGCTACTGCACCTCTTTTCCACCTGTCGCCTTCAGAACTCATGCTAGCCAGCTACCGCACCTCCTTTCCACCTGTCTACTTCAGAACTTATGAGAGCCAGCTACCCACCGCCTTTCCACCTGTCTACTTCAGAACCTATGAGAGCCAGCTACCCACCTCCTTTCCATCTGTCTCCTTCAGAACTTATGAGAGCCAGCTACCGCACCTCCTTTCCACTTGTCTCCTTCAGAACTTATGATAGCCAGCAACCCACTTCCTTTCCACCTGTATCCTTCAGAACTTATGATAGCCAGCTACCCACCTCCTTTCCATCTGTCTCCTTCAGAACTTATGAGAGCCAGCTACCGCACCTCCTTTCCACTTGTCTCCTTCAGAACTTATGATAGCCAGCAACCCACTTCCTTTCCACCTGTATCCTTCAGAACTTATGATAGCCAGCTACCCACCTCCTTTCCATCTGTCTCCTTCAGAACTTATGAGAGCCAGCTACCCACCTCCTTTCCATCTGTCTCCTTCAGAACTTATGATAGCCAGCTACCCACCTCTTTCCACCTGTCTCCTTCAGAACTTATGATAGCCAGCTACCCACTTCCTTTCCACCTGTCTTCTTCAGAACTTTTGAGAGCCAGGTACCGCACCTCCTTTCCATCTGTCTACTTCAGAACTTATGAGAGCCAGCTACCCACCTCCTTTCCACCTGTCTACTTCAGAACTTATGAGAGCCAGCTACCCACCTCCTTTCCATCTGTCTCCTTCAGAACTTATGAGAGCCAGCTACCGCTGCTCCATTCCACCTATCTTCTTCAGAACTTATGAGAGCCAGCTACCACACCTCCTTTCCACCTGTCTCATTCAGAACTTATGATAGCCAGCTATCGCACCTCCTTTCCACCTGTCTACTTCAATTCTTAAGACAACCAGCTACTGCACCTCCTTTCCACCTGTCTTCTTCAAAACTTATGAGAGCCAGCTACCCACCTCCTTTCCATCTGTCTCCTTCAGAACTTATGAGAGCCAGCTACTGCACCTCCTTTCCACCTGTCTTCTTCAAAACTTATGAGAGCCAGCTACCGCACCTCCTTTCCACCTGTCTACTTTAGAACGTATGAGAGCCAGCTACCGCACCTCCTTTCCACCTGTCTACTTCAGAACTTATGAGAGCCATCTACCACACCTCCTTTCCATCTGTCTACTTCAGAACTTATGAGAGCCAGCTACCGCACCTCCTTTCCACCTGTCTCCAATTCTTAGGGTAGCCAGCTACTGCACCTCTTTTCCACCTGTCTCCTTCAGAACTTATGATAGCCAGCTACCGCACCTCCTTTCCACCTGTCTACTTTAGAACGTATGAGAGCCAGCTACCGCACCTCCTTTCCACCTGTCTCCTTCAGAACTTATGATAGCCAGCAACCCACTTCCTTTCCACCTGTCTCCTTCAGAACTTATGATAGCCAGCTACCCACCTCCTTTCCATCTGTCTCCTTCAGAACTTATGAGAGCCAGCTACCCACCTCCTTTCCATCTGTCTCCTTCAGAACTTATGATAGCCAGCTACCGCACCTCCTTTCCACCTGTCTCCTTCAGAACTTATGATAGCCAGCTACCCACCTCTTTCCACCTGTCTCCTTCAGAACTTATGATAGCCAGCTACCCACTTCCTTTCCACCTGTCTTCTTCAGAACTTTTGAGAGCCAGGTACCGCACCTCCTTTCCATCTGTCTACTTCAGAACTTATGAGAGCCAGCTACCCACCTCCTTTCCACCTGTCTACTTCAGAACTTATGAGAGCCAGCTACCCACCTCCTTTCCATCTGTCTCCTTCAGAACTTATGAGAGCCAGCTACCGCTGCTCCATTCCACCTGTCTTCTTCAGAACTTATGAGAGCCAGCTACCACACCTCCTTTCCACCTGTCTCATTCAGAACTTATGATAGCCAGCTATCGCACCTCCTTTCCACCTGTCTACTTCAATTCTTAAGACAACCAGCTACTGCACCTCCTTTCCACCTGTCTTCTTCAAAACTTATGAGAGCCAGCTACCCACCTCCTTTCCATCTGTCTCCTTCAGAACTTATGAGAGCCAGCTACTGCACCTCCTTTCCACCTGTCTTCTTCAAAACTTATGAGAGCCAGCTACCACACCTCCTTTCCACCTGTCTCATTCAGAACTTATGATAGCCAGCTATCGCACCTCCTTTCCACCTGTCTACTTCAATTCTTAAGACAACCAGCTACCGCACCTCCTTTCCACCTGCTTCTTCCAAACTTATGAGAGCCAGCTACCCACCTCCTTTCCATCTGTCTCCTTCAGAACTTATGAGAGCCAGCTACCACACCTCCTTTCCACCTGTCTTCTTCAAAACTTATGAGAGCCAGCTACCACACCTCCTTTACATCTGTCTCCTTCAGAACTTATGAGAGCCAGCTACCACACCTCCTTTCCATCTGTCTACTTCAGAACTTATGAGAGCCAGCTACCGCACCTCCTTTCCACCTGTCTCCAATTCTTAGGGTGGCCAGCTACTGCACCTCTTTTCCACCTGTCTCCTTCAGAACTTATGATAGCCAGCTACCGCACCTCCTTTCCACCTGTCTACTTCAGAACGTATGAGAGCCAGCTACCGCACCTCCTTTCCACCTGTCTACTTCAGAACTTATGAGAGCCATCTACCACACCTCCTTTCCATCTGTCTACTTCAGAACTTATGAGAGCCAGCTACCGCACCTCCTTTCCACCTGTCTCCAATTCTTAGGGTAGCCAGCTACTGCACCTCTTTTCCACATGTCGCCTTCAGAACTTATGATAGCCAGCTACCAACCTCCTTTCCACCTCTCTCCTTTAGAACTTATGAGAGCCAGCTACATCACCTCCTTTCCACCTGTCTCCTTCAGAACTTATGAGAGCCAGCTACTACACCTCCTTTCCACCTGTCTTCTTCAAAACTTATGAGAGCCAGCTACCACACCTCCTTTCCATCTGTCTCCTTCAGAACTTATGAGAGCCAGCTACCACACCTCCTTTCCATCTGTCTACTTCAGAACTTATGAGAGCCAGCTACCGCACCTCCTTTCCACCTGTCTCCAATTCTTAGGGTAGCCAGCTACTGCACCTCTTTTCCACGTGTCGCCTTCAGAACTTATGATAGCCAGCTACTGCACCCCCATCCACCTGTCTCCTTCAGAACTTATGAGAGCCAGCTACCCACCTCTTTTCCATCTGTCTCCTTCAGAACTTATGATAGCCAACTACCGCACCACCTTTCCACCTGTCTACTTCAGAACTTATGAGAGCCAGCTACCCACCGCCTTTCCACCTGTCTACTTCAGAACCTATGAGAGCCAGCTTCCCACCTCCTTTCTATCTGTCTCCTTCAGAACTTATGAGAGCCAGCTACCGCTGCTCCTTTCCACCTGTCTTCTTCAGAACTTATGAGAGCCAGCTACCACACCTCCTTTCCACCTGTCTCATTCAGAACTTATGATAGCCAGCTATCGCACCTCCTTTCCACCTGTCTACTTCAATTCTTAAGACAACCAGCTACCGCACCTCCTTTCCACCTGTCTTCTTCAAAACTTATGAGAGCCAGCTACCCACCTCCTTTCCATCTGTCTCCTTCAGAACTTATGAGAGCCAGCTACTGCACCTCCTTTCCACCTGTCTTCTTCAAAACGTATGAGAGCCAGCTACCACACCTCCTTTCCATCTGTCTCCTTCAGAACTTATGAGAGCCAGCTACCACACCTCCTTTCCATCTGTCTACTTCAGAACTTATGAGAGCCAGCTACCCCACCTCCTTTCCACCTGTCTCCAATTCTTAGGGTAGCCAGCTACTGCACCTCCTTTTCACCTGTCTACTTCAGAACTTATGAGAGCCAGCTACCCACCTCCTTTCCACCTGTCTACTTCAATTCTCATGACAGCCAGCTACCGCACCTCCTTTCCACCTGTCTACTTCAGAACTTATGAGAGTCAACTATCGCACCTCCTTTCCACCTGTCTACTTCAGAACTTATGAGAGCCAGCTACCGCACCTGCTTTCTACCTGTCTGCTTCAGCTCTGCTGATAGCCAGCTACACCTCCTTTCCAACTGTCTCCTTCAGAACTTATGAGAGCCAGCTACCGACCTCCTTTCCACCTGTCTACTTCAATTCTTATGACAGCCAGCTACCGCACCTCCTTTCTACCTGTCTATTTCAGAAATTATGAGAGCCAGCTACCGCACCTCCTTTCCACCTGTCTACTTCAGAACTTATGAGAGCCAGCTACCCACCTCCTTTCCACCTGTCTACTTCAGAACTTATGAGAGCCAGCTACCGCACCTCCTTTCTACCTATCTGCTTCAGCTCTGCTGATAGCCAGCTACACCTCCTTTCCACCTGTCTCCTTCAGAACTTATGAGAGCCAGCTACCGACCTCCTTTCCACCTGTCTACTTCAATTCTTATGACAGCCAGCTACCGCACCTCCTTTCTACCTGTCTATTTCAGAAATTATGAGAGCCAGCTACCGCACCTCCTTTCCACCTGTCTACTTCAGAACTTATGAGAGCCAGCTACCCACCTCCTTTCCATCTGTCTCCTTCAGAACTTATGAGAGCCAGCTACCACACCTCCTTTCCACCTGTCTTCTTCAAAACTTATGAGAGCCAGCTACCACACCTCCTTTACATCTGTCTCCTTCAGAACTTATGAGAGCCAGCTACCACACCTCCTTTCCATCTGTCTACTTCAGAACTTATGAGAGCCAGCTACCGCACCTCCTTTCCACCTGTCTCCAATTCTTAGGGTGGCCAGCTACTGCACCTCTTTTCCACCTGTCTCCTTCAGAACTTATGATAGCCAGCTACCGCACCTCCTTTCCACCTGTCTACTTCAGAACGTATGAGAGCCAGCTACCGCACCTCCTTTCCACCTGTCTACTTCAGAACTTATGAGAGCCATCTACCACACCTCCTTTCCATCTGTCTACTTCAGAACTTATGAGAGCCAGCTACCGCACCTCCTTTCCACCTGTCTCCAATTCTTAGGGTAGCCAGCTACTGCACCTCTTTTCCACATGTCGCCTTCAGAACTTATGATAGCCAGCTACCAACCTCCTTTCCACCTCTCTCCTTTAGAACTTATGAGAGCCAGCTACATCACCTCCTTTCCACCTGTCTCCTTCAGAACTTATGAGAGCCAGCTACTACACCTCCTTTCCACCTGTCTTCTTCAAAACTTATGAGAGCCAGCTACCACACCTCCTTTCCATCTGTCTCCTTCAGAACTTATGAGAGCCAGCTACCACGCCTCCTTTCCATCTGTCTACTTCAGAACTTATGAGAGCCAGCTACCGCACCTCCTTTCCACCTGTCTCCAATTCTTAGGGTAGCCAGCTACTGCACCTCTTTTCCACGTGTCGCCTTCAGAACTTATGATAGCCAGCTACTGCACCCCCATCCACCTGTCTCCTTCAGAACTTATGAGAGCCAGCTACCCACCTCTTTTCCATCTGTCTCCTTCAGAACTTATGATAGCCAACTACCGCACCACCTTTCCACCTGTCTACTTCAGAACTTATGAGAGCCAGCTACCCACCGCCTTTCCACCTGTCTACTTCAGAACCTATGAGAGCCAGCTACCCACCTCCTTTCTATCTGTCTCCTTCAGAACTTATGAGAGCCAGCTACCGCACCTCCTTTCTACCTGTCTACTTTAGAACTTATGAGAGCCAGCTACCTATCTCCTTTTCACCTGTCTCCAATTCTTAGGGTAGCCAGCTACTGCACCTCTTTTCCACCTGTCGCCTTCAGAACTCATGCTAGCCAGCTACCGCACCTCCTTTCCACCTGTCTACTTCAGAACTTATGAGAGCCAGCTACCCACCGCCTTTCCACCTGTCTACTTCAGAACCTATGAGAGCCAGCTACCCACCTCCTTTCCATCTGTCTCCTTCAGAACTTATGAGAGCCAGCTACCGCACCTCCTTTCCACTTGTCTCCTTCAGAACTTATGATAGCCAGCAACCCACTTCCTTTCCACCTGTCTCCTTCAGAACTTATGATAGCCAGCTACCCACCTCCTTTCCATCTGTCTCCTTCAGAACTTATGAGAGCCAGCTACCCACCTCCTTTCCATCTGTCTCCTTCAGAACTTATGATAGCCAGCTACCGCACCTCCTTTCCACCTGTCTCCTTCAGAACTTATGATAGCCAGCTACCCACCTCTTTCCACCTGTCTCCTTCAGAACTTATGATAGCCAGCTACCCACTTCCTTTCCACCTGTCTTCTTCAGAACTTTTGAGAGCCAGGTACCGCACCTCCTTTCCATCTGTCTACTTCAGAACTTATGAGAGCCAGCTACCCACCTCCTTTCCACCTGTCTACTTCAGAACTTATGAGAGCCAGCTACCCACCTCCTTTCCATCTGTCTCCTTCAGAACTTATGAGAGCCAGCTACCGCTGCTCCATTCCACCTGTCTTCTTCAGAACTTATGAGAGCCAGCTACCACACCTCCTTTCCACCTGTCTCATTCAGAACTTATGATAGCCAGCTATCGCACCTCCTTTCCACCTGTCTACTTCAATTCTTAAGACAACCAGCTACTGCACCTCCTTTCCACCTGTCTTCTTCAAAACTTATGAGAGCCAGCTACCCACCTCCTTTCCATCTGTCTCCTTCAGAACTTATGAGAGCCAGCTACTGCACCTCCTTTCCACCTGTCTTCTTCAAAACTTATGAGAGCCAGCTACCGCACCTCCTTTCCACCTGTCTACTTTAGAACGTATGAGAGCCAGCTACCGCACCTCCTTTCCACCTGTCTACTTCAGAACTTATGAGAGCCATCTACCACACCTCCTTTCCATCTGTCTACTTCAGAACTTATGAGAGCCAGCTACCGCACCTCCTTTCCACCTGTCTCCAATTCTTAGGGTAGCCAGCTACTGCACCTCTTTTCCACCTGTCTCCTTCAGAACTTATGATAGCCAGCTACCGCACCTCCTTTCCACCTGTCTACTTTAGAACGTATGAGAGCCAGCTACCGCACCTCCTTTCCACCTGTCTCCTTCAGAACTTATGATAGCCAGCAACCCACTTCCTTTCCACCTGTCTCCTTCAGAACTTATGATAGCCAGCTACCCACCTCCTTTCCATCTGTCTCCTTCAGAACTTATGAGAGCCAGCTACCCACCTCCTTTCCATCTGTCTCCTTCAGAACTTATGATAGCCAGCTACCGCACCTCCTTTCCACCTGTCTCCTTCAGAACTTATGATAGCCAGCTACCCACCTCTTTCCACCTGTCTCCTTCAGAACTTATGATAGCCAGCTACCCACTTCCTTTCCACCTGTCTTCTTCAGAACTTTTGAGAGCCAGGTACCGCACCTCCTTTCCATCTGTCTACTTCAGAACTTATGAGAGCCAGCTACCCACCTCCTTTCCACCTGTCTACTTCAGAACTTATGAGAGCCAGCTACCCACCTCCTTTCCATCTGTCTCCTTCAGAACTTATGAGAGCCAGCTACCGCTGCTCCATTCCACCTGTCTTCTTCAGAACTTATGAGAGCCAGCTACCACACCTCCTTTCCACCTGTCTCATTCAGAACTTATGATAGCCAGCTATCGCACCTCCTTTCCACCTGTCTACTTCAATTCTTAAGACAACCAGCTACTGCACCTCCTTTCCACCTGTCTTCTTCAAAACTTATGAGAGCCAGCTACCCACCTCCTTTCCATCTGTCTCCTTCAGAACTTATGAGAGCCAGCTACTGCACCTCCTTTCCACCTGTCTTCTTCAAAACTTATGAGAGCCAGCTACCACACCTCCTTTCCACCTGTCTCATTCAGAACTTATGATAGCCAGCTATCGCACCTCCTTTCCACCTGTCTACTTCAATTCTTAAGACAACCAGCTACCGCACCTCCTTTCCACCTGCTTCTTCCAAACTTATGAGAGCCAGCTACCCACCTCCTTTCCATCTGTCTCCTTCAGAACTTATGAGAGCCAGCTACCACACCTCCTTTCCACCTGTCTTCTTCAAAACTTATGAGAGCCAGCTACCACACCTCCTTTACATCTGTCTCCTTCAGAACTTATGAGAGCCAGCTACCACACCTCCTTTCCATCTGTCTACTTCAGAACTTATGAGAGCCAGCTACCGCACCTCCTTTCCACCTGTCTCCAATTCTTAGGGTGGCCAGCTACTGCACCTCTTTTCCACCTGTCTCCTTCAGAACTTATGATAGCCAGCTACCGCACCTCCTTTCCACCTGTCTACTTCAGAACGTATGAGAGCCAGCTACCGCACCTCCTTTCCACCTGTCTACTTCAGAACTTATGAGAGCCATCTACCACACCTCCTTTCCATCTGTCTACTTCAGAACTTATGAGAGCCAGCTACCGCACCTCCTTTCCACCTGTCTCCAATTCTTAGGGTAGCCAGCTACTGCACCTCTTTTCCACATGTCGCCTTCAGAACTTATGATAGCCAGCTACCAACCTCCTTTCCACCTCTCTCCTTTAGAACTTATGAGAGCCAGCTACATCACCTCCTTTCCACCTGTCTCCTTCAGAACTTATGAGAGCCAGCTACTACACCTCCTTTCCACCTGTCTTCTTCAAAACTTATGAGAGCCAGCTACCACACCTCCTTTCCATCTGTCTCCTTCAGAACTTATGAGAGCCAGCTACCACACCTCCTTTCCATCTGTCTACTTCAGAACTTATGAGAGCCAGCTACCGCACCTCCTTTCCACCTGTCTCCAATTCTTAGGGTAGCCAGCTACTGCACCTCTTTTCCACGTGTCGCCTTCAGAACTTATGATAGCCAGCTACTGCACCCCATCCACCTGTCTCCTTCAGAACTTATGAGAGCCAGCTACCCACCTCTTTTCCATCTGTCTCCTTCAGAACTTATGATAGCCAACTACCGCACCACCTTTCCACCTGTCTACTTCAGAACTTATGAGAGCCAGCTACCCACCGCCTTTCCACCTGTCTACTTCAGAACCTATGAGAGCCAGCTACCCACCTCCTTTCTATCTGTCTCCTTCAGAACTTATGAGAGCCAGCTACCGCTGCTCCTTTCCACCTGTCTTCTTCAGAACTTATGAGAGCCAGCTACCACACCTCCTTTCCACCTGTCTCATTCAGAACTTATGATAGCCAGCTATCGCACCTCCTTTCCACCTGTCTACTTCAATTCTTAAGACAACCAGCTACCGCACCTCCTTTCCACCTGTCTTCTTCAAAACTTATGAGAGCCAGCTACCCACCTCCTTTCCATCTGTCTCCTTCAGAACTTATGAGAGCCAGCTACTGCACCTCCTTTCCACCTGTCTTCTTCAAAACGTATGAGAGCCAGCTACCACACCTCCTTTCCATCTGTCTCCTTCAGAACTTATGAGAGCCAGCTACCACACCTCATTTCCATCTGTCTACTTCAGAACTTATGAGAGCCAGCTACCCCACCTCCTTTCCACCTGTCTCCAATTCTTAGGGTAGCCAGCTACTGCACCTCCTTTTCACCTGTCTACTTCAGAACTTATGAGAGCCAGCTACCCACCTCCTTTCCACCTGTCTACTTCAATTCTCATGACAGCCAGCTACCGCACCTCCTTTCCACCTGTCTACTTCAGAACTTATGAGAGTCAACTATCGCACCTCCTTTCCACCTGTCTACTTCAGAACTTATGAGAGCCAGCTACCGCACCTGCTTTCTACCTGTCTGCTTCAGCTCTGCTGATAGCCAGCTACACCTCCTTTCCAACTGTCTCCTTCAGAACTTATGAGAGCCAGCTACCGACCTCCTTTCCACCTGTCTACTTCAATTCTTATGACAGCCAGCTACCGCACCTCCTTTCTACCTGTCTATTTCAGAAATTATGAGAGCCAGCTACCGCACCTCCTTTCCACCTGTCTACTTCAGAACTTATGAGAGCCAGCTACCCACCTCCTTTCCACCTGTCTACTTCAGAACTTATGAGAGCCAGCTACCGCACCTCCTTTCTACCTATCTGCTTCAGCTCTGCTGATAGCCAGCTACACCTCCTTTCCACCTGTCTCCTTCAGAACTTATGAGAGCCAGCTACCGACCTCCTTTCCACCTGTCTACTTCAATTCTTATGACAGCCAGCTACCGCACCTCCTTTCTACCTGTCTATTTCAGAAATTATGAGAGCCAGCTACCGCACCTCCTTTCCACCTGTCTACTTCAGAACTTATGAGAGCCAGCTACCCACCTCCTTTCCATCTGTCTCCTTCAGAACTTATGAGAGCCAGCTACCACACCTCCTTTCCACCTGTCTTCTTCAAAACTTATGAGAGCCAGCTACCACACCTCCTTTACATCTGTCTCCTTCAGAACTTATGAGAGCCAGCTACCACACCTCCTTTCCATCTGTCTACTTCAGAACTTATGAGAGCCAGCTACCGCACCTCCTTTCCACCTGTCTCCAATTCTTAGGGTGGCCAGCTACTGCACCTCTTTTCCACCTGTCTCCTTCAGAACTTATGATAGCCAGCTACCGCACCTCCTTTCCACCTGTCTACTTCAGAACGTATGAGAGCCAGCTACCGCACCTCCTTTCCACCTGTCTACTTCAGAACTTATGAGAGCCATCTACCACACCTCCTTTCCATCTGTCTACTTCAGAACTTATGAGAGCCAGCTACCGCACCTCCTTTCCACCTGTCTCCAATTCTTAGGGTAGCCAGCTACTGCACCTCTTTTCCACATGTCGCCTTCAGAACTTATGATAGCCAGCTACCAACCTCCTTTCCACCTCTCTCCTTTAGAACTTATGAGAGCCAGCTACATCACCTCCTTTCCACCTGTCTCCTTCAGAACTTATGAGAGCCAGCTACTACACCTCCTTTCCACCTGTCTTCTTCAAAACTTATGAGAGCCAGCTACCACACCTCCTTTCCATCTGTCTCCTTCAGAACTTATGAGAGCCAGCTACCACACCTCCTTTCCATCTGTCTACTTCAGAACTTATGAGAGCCAGCTACCGCACCTCCTTTCCACCTGTCTCCAATTCTTAGGGTAGCCAGCTACTGCACCTCTTTTCCACGTGTCGCCTTCAGAACTTATGATAGCCAGCTACTGCACCCCATCCACCTGTCTCCTTCAGAACTTATGAGAGCCAGCTACCCACCTCTTTTCCATCTGTCTCCTTCAGAACTTATGATAGCCAACTACCGCACCACCTTTCCACCTGTCTACTTCAGAACTTATGAGAGCCAGCTACCCACCGCCTTTCCACCTGTCTACTTCAGAACCTATGAGAGCCAGCTACCCACCTCCTTTCTATCTGTCTCCTTCAGAACTTATGAGAGCCAGCTACCGCTGCTCCTTTCCACCTGTCTTCTTCAGAACTTATGAGAGCCAGCTACCACACCTCCTTTCCACCTGTCTCATTCAGAACTTATGATAGCCAGCTATTGCACCTCCTTTCCACCTGTCTACTTCAATTCTTAAGACAACCAGCTACCGCACCTCCTTTCCACCTGTCTTCTTCAAAACTTATGAGAGCCAGCTACCCACCTCCTTTCCATCTGTCTCCTTCAGAACTTATGAGAGCCAGCTACTGCACCTCCTTTCCACCTGTCTTCTTCAAAACGTATGAGAGCCAGCTACCACACCTCCTTTCCATCTGTCTCCTTCAGAACTTATGAGAGCCAGCTACCACACCTCCTTTCCATCTGTCTACTTCAGAACTTATGAGAGCCAGCTACCCCACCTCCTTTCCACCTGTCTCCAATTCTTAGGGTAGCCAGCTACTGCACCTCCTTTTCACCTGTCTACTTCAGAACTTATGAGAGCCAGCTACCCACCTCCTTTCCACCTGTCTACTTCAATTCTCATGACAGCCAGCTACCGCACCTCCTTTCCACCTGTCTACTTCAGAACTTATGAGAGTCAACTATCGCACCTCCTTTCCACCTGTCTACTTCAGAACTTATGAGAG
Organism: Calotriton arnoldi; assembly: GCA_963921515.1. Classification (NCBI taxonomy): domain Eukaryota; kingdom Metazoa; phylum Chordata; class Amphibia; order Caudata; family Salamandridae; genus Calotriton; species Calotriton arnoldi. Next base: position 116,764 of record CAWUFW010004258.1, on the reverse strand, counting down.
CCAGCTACCGACCTCCTTTCCACCTGTCTACTTCAATTCTTATGACAGCCAGCTACCGCACCTCCTTTCTACCTGTCTATTTCAGAAATTATGAGAGCCAGCTACCGCACCTCCTTTCCACCTGTCTACTTCAGAACTTATGAGAGCCAGCTACCCACCTCCTTTCCACCTGTCTACTTCAGAACTTATGAGAGCCAGCTACCGCACTCTCCTTTCTACCTATCTGCTTCAGCTCTGCTGATAGCCAGCTACACCTCCTTTCCACCTGTCTCCTTCAGAACTTATGAGAGCCAGCTACCGACCTCCTTTCCACCTGTCTACTTCAATTCTTATGACAGCCAGCTACCGCACCTCCTTTCTACCTGTCTATTTCAGAAATTATGAGAGCCAGCTACCGCACCTCCTTTCCACCTGTCTACTTCAGAACTTATGAGAGCCAGCTACCCACCTCCTTTCCATCTGTCTCCTTCAGAACTTATGAGAGCCAGCTACCACACCTCCTTTCCACCTGTCTTCTTCAAAACTTATGAGAGCCAGCTACCACACCTCCTTTACATCTGTCTCCTTCAGAACTTATGAGAGCCAGCTACCACACCTCCTTTCCATCTGTCTACTTCAGAACTTATGAGAGCCAGCTACCGCACCTCCTTTCCACCTGTCTCCAATTCTTAGGGTGGCCAGCTACTGCACCTCTTTTCCACCTGTCTCCTTCAGAACTTATGATAGCCAGCTACCGCACCTCCTTTCCACCTGTCTACTTCAGAACGTATGAGAGCCAGCTACCGCACCTCCTTTCCACCTGTCTACTTCAGAACTTATGAGAGCCATCTACCACACCTCCTTTCCATCTGTCTACTTCAGAACTTATGAGAGCCAGCTACCGCACCTCCTTTCCACCTGTCTCCAATTCTTAGGGTAGCCAGCTACTGCACCTCTTTTCCACATGTCGCCTTCAGAACTTATGATAGCCAGCTACCAACCTCCTTTCCACCTCTCTCCTTTAGAACTTATGAGAGCCAGCTACATCACCTCCTTTCCACCTGTCTCCTTCAGAACTTATGAGAGCCAGCTACTACACCTCCTTTCCACCTGTCTTCTTCAAAACTTATGAGAGCCAGCTACCACACCTCCTTTCCATCTGTCTCCTTCAGAACTTATGAGAGCCAGCTACCACGCCTCCTTTCCATCTGTCTACTTCAGAACTTATGAGAGCCAGCTACCGCACCTCCTTTCCACCTGTCTCCAATTCTTAGGGTAGCCAGCTACTGCACCTCTTTTCCACGTGTCGCCTTCAGAACTTATGATAGCCAGCTACTGCACCCCCATCCACCTGTCTCCTTCAGAACTTATGAGAGCCAGCTACCCACCTCTTTTCCATCTGTCTCCTTCAGAACTTATGATAGCCAACTACCGCACCACCTTTCCACCTGTCTACTTCAGAACTTATGAGAGCCAGCTACCCACCGCCTTTCCACCTGTCTACTTCAGAACCTATGAGAGCCAGCTACCCACCTCCTTTCTATCTGTCTCCTTCAGAACTTATGAGAGCCAGCTACCGCACCTCCTTTCTACCTGTCTACTTTAGAACTTATGAGAGCCAGCTACCTATCTCCTTTTCACCTGTCTCCAATTCTTAGGGTAGCCAGCTACTGCACCTCTTTCCACCTGTCGCCTTCAGAACTCATGCTAGCCAGCTACCGCACCTCCTTTCCACCTGTCTACTTCAGAACTTATGAGAGCCAGCTACCCACCGCCTTTCCACCTGTCTACTTCAGAACCTATGAGAGCCAGCTACCCACCTCCTTTCCATCTGTCTCCTTCAGAACTTATGAGAGCCAGCTACCGCACCTCCTTTCCACTTGTCTCCTTCAGAACTTATGATAGCCAGCAACCCACTTCCTTTCCACCTGTCTCCTTCAGAACTTATGATAGCCAGCTACCCACCTCCTTTCCATCTGTCTCCTTCAGAACTTATGAGAGCCAGCTACCCACCTCCTTTCCATCTGTCTCCTTCAGAACTTATGATAGCCAGCTACCGCACCTCCTTTCCACCTGTCTCCTTCAGAACTTATGATAGCCAGCTACCCACCTCTTTCCACCTGTCTCCTTCAGAACTTATGATAGCCAGCTACCCACTTCCTTTCCACCTGTCTTCTTCAGAACTTTTGAGAGCCAGGTACCGCACCTCCTTTCCATCTGTCTACTTCAGAACTTATGAGAGCCAGCTACCCACCTCCTTTCCACCTGTCTACTTCAGAACTTATGAGAGCCAGCTACCCACCTCCTTTCCATCTGTCTCCTTCAGAACTTATGAGAGCCAGCTACCGCTGCTCCATTCCACCTGTCTTCTTCAGAACTTATGAGAGCCAGCTACCACACCTCCTTTCCACCTGTCTCATTCAGAACTTATGATAGCCAGCTATCGCACCTCCTTTCCACCTGTCTACTTCAATTCTTAAGACAACCAGCTACTGCACCTCCTTTCCACCTGTCTTCTTCAAAACTTATGAGAGCCAGCTACCCACCTCCTTTCCATCTGTCTCCTTCAGAACTTATGAGAGCCAGCTACTGCACCTCCTTTCCACCTGTCTTCTTCAAAACTTATGAGAGCCAGCTACCGCACCTCCTTTCCACCTGTCTACTTTAGAACGTATGAGAGCCAGCTACCGCACCTCCTTTCCACCTGTCTACTTCAGAACTTATGAGAGCCATCTACCACACCTCCTTTCCATCTGTCTACTTCAGAACTTATGAGAGCCAGCTACCGCACCTCCTTTCCACCTGTCTCCAATTCTTAGGGTAGCCAGCTACTGCACCTCTTTTCCACCTGTCTCCTTCAGAACTTATGATAGCCAGCTACCGCACCTCCTTTCCACCTGTCTACTTTAGAACGTATGAGAGCCAGCTACCGCACCTCCTTTCCACCTGTCTCCTTCAGAACTTATGATAGCCAGCAACCCACTTCCTTTCCACCTGTCTCCTTCAGAACTTATGATAGCCAGCTACCCACCTCCTTTCCATCTGTCTCCTTCAGAACTTATGAGAGCCAGCTACCCACCTCCTTTCCATCTGTCTCCTTCAGAACTTATGATAGCCAGCTACCGCACCTCCTTTCCACCTGTCTCCTTCAGAACTTATGATAGCCAGCTACCCACCTCTTTCCACCTGTCTCCTTCAGAACTTATGATAGCCAGCTACCCACTTCCTTTCCACCTGTCTTCTTCAGAACTTTTGAGAGCCAGGTACCGCACCTCCTTTCCATCTGTCTACTTCAGAACTTATGAGAGCCAGCTACCCACCTCCTTTCCACCTGTCTACTTCAGAACTTATGAGAGCCAGCTACCCACCTCCTTTCCATCTGTCTCCTTCAGAACTTATGAGAGCCAGCTACCGCTGCTCCATTCCACCTGTCTTCTTCAGAACTTATGAGAGCCAGCTACCACACCTCCTTTCCACCTGTCTCATTCAGAACTTATGATAGCCAGCTATCGCACCTCCTTTCCACCTGTCTACTTCAATTCTTAAGACAACCAGCTACTGCACCTCCTTTCCACCTGTCTTCTTCAAAACTTATGAGAGCCAGCTACCCACCTCCTTTCCATCTGTCTCCTTCAGAACTTATGAGAGCCAGCTACTGCACCTCCTTTCCACCTGTCTTCTTCAAAACTTATGAGAGCCAGCTACCACACCTCCTTTCCACCTGTCTCATTCAGAACTTATGATAGCCAGCTATCGCACCTCCTTTCCACCTGTCTACTTCAATTCTTAAGACAACCAGCTACCGCACCTCCTTTCCACCTGCTTCTTCCAAACTTATGAGAGCCAGCTACCCACCTCCTTTCCATCTGTCTCCTTCAGAACTTATGAGAGCCAGCTACCACACCTCCTTTCCACCTGTCTTCTTCAAAACTTATGAGAGCCAGCTACCACACCTCCTTTACATCTGTCTCCTTCAGAACTTATGAGAGCCAGCTACCACACCTCCTTTCCATCTGTCTACTTCAGAACTTATGAGAGCCAGCTACCGCACCTCCTTTCCACCTGTCTCCAATTCTTAGGGTGGCCAGCTACTGCACCTCTTTTCCACCTGTCTCCTTCAGAACTTATGATAGCCAGCTACCGCACCTCCTTTCCACCTGTCTACTTCAGAACGTATGAGAGCCAGCTACCGCACCTCCTTTCCACCTGTCTACTTCAGAACTTATGAGAGCCATCTACCACACCTCCTTTCCATCTGTCTACTTCAGAACTTATGAGAGCCAGCTACCGCACCTCCTTTCCACCTGTCTCCAATTCTTAGGGTAGCCAGCTACTGCACCTCTTTTCCACATGTCGCCTTCAGAACTTATGATAGCCAGCTACCAACCTCCTTTCCACCTCTCTCCTTTAGAACTTATGAGAGCCAGCTACATCACCTCCTTTCCACCTGTCTCCTTCAGAACTTATGAGAGCCAGCTACTACACCTCCTTTCCACCTGTCTTCTTCAAAACTTATGAGAGCCAGCTACCACACCTCCTTTCCATCTGTCTCCTTCAGAACTTATGAGAGCCAGCTACCACACCTCCTTTCCATCTGTCTACTTCAGAACTTATGAGAGCCAGCTACCGCACCTCCTTTCCACCTGTCTCCAATTCTTAGGGTAGCCAGCTACTGCACCTCTTTCCACGTGTCGCCTTCAGAACTTATGATAGCCAGCTACTGCACCCCATCCACCTGTCTCCTTCAGAACTTATGAGAGCCAGCTACCCACCTCTTTTCCATCTGTCTCCTTCAGAACTTATGATAGCCAACTACCGCACCACCTTTCCACCTGTCTACTTCAGAACTTATGAGAGCCAGCTACCCACCGCCTTTCCACCTGTCTACTTCAGAACCTATGAGAGCCAGCTACCCACCTCCTTTCTATCTGTCTCCTTCAGAACTTATGAGAGCCAGCTACCGCTGCTCCTTTCCACCTGTCTTCTTCAGAACTTATGAGAGCCAGCTACCACACCTCCTTTCCACCTGTCTCATTCAGAACTTATGATAGCCAGCTATCGCACCTCCTTTCCACCTGTCTACTTCAATTCTTAAGACAACCAGCTACCGCACCTCCTTTCCACCTGTCTTCTTCAAAACTTATGAGAGCCAGCTACCCACCTCCTTTCCATCTGTCTCCTTCAGAACTTATGAGAGCCAGCTACTGCACCTCCTTTCCACCTGTCTTCTTCAAAACGTATGAGAGCCAGCTACCACACCTCCTTTCCATCTGTCTCCTTCAGAACTTATGAGAGCCAGCTACCACACCTCATTTCCATCTGTCTACTTCAGAACTTATGAGAGCCAGCTACCCCACCTCCTTTCCACCTGTCTCCAATTCTTAGGGTAGCCAGCTACTGCACCTCCTTTTCACCTGTCTACTTCAGAACTTATGAGAGCCAGCTACCCACCTCCTTTCCACCTGTCTACTTCAATTCTCATGACAGCCAGCTACCGCACCTCCTTTCCACCTGTCTACTTCAGAACTTATGAGAGTCAACTATCGCACCTCCTTTCCACCTGTCTACTTCAGAACTTATGAGAGCCAGCTACCGCACCTGCTTTCTACCTGTCTGCTTCAGCTCTGCTGATAGCCAGCTACACCTCCTTTCCAACTGTCTCCTTCAGAACTTATGAGAGCCAGCTACCGACCTCCTTTCCACCTGTCTACTTCAATTCTTATGACAGCCAGCTACCGCACCTCCTTTCTACCTGTCTATTTCAGAAATTATGAGAGCCAGCTACCGCACCTCCTTTCCACCTGTCTACTTCAGAACTTATGAGAGCCAGCTACCCACCTCCTTTCCACCTGTCTACTTCAGAACTTATGAGAGCCAGCTACCGCACCTCCTTTCTACCTATCTGCTTCAGCTCTGCTGATAGCCAGCTACACCTCCTTTCCACCTGTCTCCTTCAGAACTTATGAGAGCCAGCTACCGACCTCCTTTCCACCTGTCTACTTCAATTCTTATGACAGCCAGCTACCGCACCTCCTTTCTACCTGTCTATTTCAGAAATTATGAGAGCCAGCTACCGCACCTCCTTTCCACCTGTCTACTTCAGAACTTATGAGAGCCAGCTACCCACCTCCTTTCCATCTGTCTCCTTCAGAACTTATGAGAGCCAGCTACCACACCTCCTTTCCACCTGTCTTCTTCAAAACTTATGAGAGCCAGCTACCACACCTCCTTTACATCTGTCTCCTTCAGAACTTATGAGAGCCAGCTACCACACCTCCTTTCCATCTGTCTACTTCAGAACTTATGAGAGCCAGCTACCGCACCTCCTTTCCACCTGTCTCCAATTCTTAGGGTGGCCAGCTACTGCACCTCTTTTCCACCTGTCTCCTTCAGAACTTATGATAGCCAGCTACCGCACCTCCTTTCCACCTGTCTACTTCAGAACGTATGAGAGCCAGCTACCGCACCTCCTTTCCACCTGTCTACTTCAGAACTTATGAGAGCCATCTACCACACCTCCTTTCCATCTGTCTACTTCAGAACTTATGAGAGCCAGCTACCGCACCTCCTTTCCACCTGTCTCCAATTCTTAGGGTAGCCAGCTACTGCACCTCTTTTCCACATGTCGCCTTCAGAACTTATGATAGCCAGCTACCAACCTCCTTTCCACCTCTCTCCTTTAGAACTTATGAGAGCCAGCTACATCACCTCCTTTCCACCTGTCTCCTTCAGAACTTATGAGAGCCAGCTACTACACCTCCTTTCCACCTGTCTTCTTCAAAACTTATGAGAGCCAGCTACCACACCTCCTTTCCATCTGTCTCCTTCAGAACTTATGAGAGCCAGCTACCACACCTCCTTTCCATCTGTCTACTTCAGAACTTATGAGAGCCAGCTACCGCACCTCCTTTCCACCTGTCTCCAATTCTTAGGGTAGCCAGCTACTGCACCTCTTTTCCACGTGTCGCCTTCAGAACTTATGATAGCCAGCTACTGCACCCCCATCCACCTGTCTCCTTCAGAACTTATGAGAGCCAGCTACCCACCTCTTTTCCATCTGTCTCCTTCAGAACTTATGATAGCCAACTACCGCACCACCTTTCCACCTGTCTACTTCAGAACTTATGAGAGCCAGCTACCCACCGCCTTTCCACCTGTCTACTTCAGAACCTATGAGAGCCAGCTACCCACCTCCTTTCTATCTGTCTCCTTCAGAACTTATGAGAGCCAGCTACCGCTGCTCCTTTCCACCTGTCTTCTTCAGAACTTATGAGAGCCAGCTACCACACCTCCTTTCCACCTGTCTCATTCAGAACTTATGATAGCCAGCTATTGCACCTCCTTTCCACCTGTCTACTTCAATTCTTAAGACAACCAGCTACCGCACCTCCTTTCCACCTGTCTTCTTCAAAACTTATGAGAGCCAGCTACCCACCTCCTTTCCATCTGTCTCCTTCAGAACTTATGAGAGCCAGCTACTGCACCTCCTTTCCACCTGTCTTCTTCAAAACGTATGAGAGCCAGCTACCACACCTCCTTTCCATCTGTCTCCTTCAGAACTTATGAGAGCCAGCTACCACACCTCCTTTCCATCTGTCTACTTCAGAACTTATGAGAGCCAGCTACCCCACCTCCTTTCCACCTGTCTCCAATTCTTAGGGTAGCCAGCTACTGCACCTCCTTTTCACCTGTCTACTTCAGAACTTATGAGAGCCAGCTACCCACCTCCTTTCCACCTGTCTACTTCAATTCTCATGACAGCCAGCTACCGCACCTCCTTTCCACCTGTCTACTTCAGAACTTATGAGAGTCAACTATCGCACCTCCTTTCCACCTGTCTACTTCAGAACTTATGAGAGCCAGCTACCGACCTCCTTTCCACCTGTCTACTTCAATTCTTATGACAGCCAGCTACCGCACCTCCTTTCTACCTGTCTATTTCAGAAATTATGAGAGCCAGCTACCGCACCTCCTTTCCACCTGTCTACTTCAGAACTTATGAGAGCCAGCTACCCACCTCCTTTCCACCTGTCTACTTCAGAACTTATGAGAGCCAGCTACCGCACCTCCTTTCTACCTATCTGCTTCAGCTCTGCTGATAGCCAGCTACACCTCCTTTCCACCTGTCTCCTTCAGAACTTATGAGAGCCAGCTACCGACCTCCTTTCCACCTGTCTACTTCAATTCTTATGACAGCCAGCTACCGCACCTCCTTTCTACCTGTCTATTTCAGAAATTATGAGAGCCAGCTACCGCACCTCCTTTCCACCTGTCTACTTCAGAACTTATGAGAGCCAGCTACCCACCTCCTTTCCATCTGTCTCCTTCAGAACTTATGAGAGCCAGCTACCACACCTCCTTTCCACCTGTCTTCTTCAAAACTTATGAGAGCCAGCTACCACACCTCCTTTACATCTGTCTCCTTCAGAACTTATGAGAGCCAGCTACCACACCTCCTTTCCATCTGTCTACTTCAGAACTTATGAGAGCCAGCTACCGCACCTCCTTTCCACCTGTCTCCAATTCTTAGGGTGGCCAGCTACTGCACCTCTTTTCCACCTGTCTCCTTCAGAACTTATGATAGCCAGCTACCGCACCTCCTTTCCACCTGTCTACTTCAGAACGTATGAGAGCCAGCTACCGCACCTCCTTTCCACCTGTCTACTTCAGAACTTATGAGAGCCATCTACCACACCTCCTTTCCATCTGTCTACTTCAGAACTTATGAGAGCCAGCTACCGCACCTCCTTTCCACCTGTCTCCAATTCTTAGGGTAGCCAGCTACTGCACCTCTTTTCCACATGTCGCCTTCAGAACTTATGATAGCCAGCTACCAACCTCCTTTCCACCTCTCTCCTTTAGAACTTATGAGAGCCAGCTACATCACCTCCTTTCCACCTGTCTCCTTCAGAACTTATGAGAGCCAGCTACTACACCTCCTTTCCACCTGTCTTCTTCAAAACTTATGAGAGCCAGCTACCACACCTCCTTTCCATCTGTCTCCTTCAGAACTTATGAGAGCCAGCTACCACACCTCCTTTCCATCTGTCTACTTCAGAACTTATGAGAGCCAGCTACCGCACCTCCTTTCCACCTGTCTCCAATTCTTAGGGTAGCCAGCTACTGCACCTCTTTTCCACGTGTCGCCTTCAGAACTTATGATAGCCAGCTACTGCACCCCCATCCACCTGTCTCCTTCAGAACTTATGAGAGCCAGCTACCCACCTCTTTTCCATCTGTCTCCTTCAGAACTTATGATAGCCAACTACCGCACCACCTTTCCACCTGTCTACTTCAGAACTTATGAGAGCCAGCTACCCACCGCCTTTCCACCTGTCTACTTCAGAACCTATGAGAGCCAGCTACCCACCTCCTTTCTATCTGTCTCCTTCAGAACTTATGAGAGCCAGCTACCGCTGCTCCTTTCCACCTGTCTTCTTCAGAACTTATGAGAGCCAGCTACCACACCTCCTTTCCACCTGTCTCATTCAGAACTTATGATAGCCAGCTATTGCACCTCCTTTCCACCTGTCTACTTCAATTCTTAAGACAACCAGCTACCGCACCTCCTTTCCACCTGTCTTCTTCAAAACTTATGAGAGCCAGCTACCCACCTCCTTTCCATCTGTCTCCTTCAGAACTTATGAGAGCCAGCTACTGCACCTCCTTTCCACCTGTCTTCTTCAAAACGTATGAGAGCCAGCTACCACACCTCCTTTCCATCTGTCTCCTTCAGAACTTATGAGAGCCAGCTACCACACCTCCTTTCCATCTGTCTACTTCAGAACTTATGAGAGCCAGCTACCCCACCTCCTTTCCACCTGTCTCCAATTCTTAGGGTAGCCAGCTACTGCACCTCCTTTTCACCTGTCTACTTCAGAACTTATGAGAGCCAGCTACCCACCTCCTTTCCACCTGTCTACTTCAATTCTCATGACAGCCAGCTACCGCACCTCCTTTCCACCTGTCTACTTCAGAACTTATGAGAGTCAACTATCGCACCTCCTTTCCACCTGTCTACTTCAGAACTTATGAGAGCCAGCTACCGCACCTGCTTTCTACCTGTCTGCTTCAGCTCTGCTGATAGCCAGCTACACCTCCTTTCCAACTGTCTCCTTCAGAACTTATGAGAGCCAGCTACCGACCTCCTTTCCACCTGTCTACTTCAATTCTTATGACAGCCAGCTACCGCACCTCCTTTCTACCTGTCTATTTCAGAAATTATGAGAGCCAGCTACCGCACCTCCTTTCCACCTGTCTACTTCAGAACTTATGAGAGCCAGCTACCCACCTCCTTTCCACCTGTCTACTTCAGAACTTATGAGAGCCAGCTACCGCACCTCCTTTCTACCTATCTGCTTCAGCTCTGCTGATAGCCAGCTACACCTCCTTTCCACCTGTCTCCTTCAGAACTTATGAGAGCCAGCTACCGACCTCCTTTCCACCTGTCTACTTCAATTCTTATGACAGCCAGCTACCGCACCTCCTTTCTACCTGTCTATTTCAGAAATTATGAGAGCCAGCTACCGCACCTCCTTTCCACCTGTCTACTTCAGAACTTATGAGAGCCAGCTACCCACCTCCTTTCCATCTGTCTCCTTCAGAACTTATGAGAGCCAGCTACCACACCTCCTTTCCACCTGTCTTCTTCAAAACTTATGAGAGCCAGCTACCACACCTCCTTTACATCTGTCTCCTTCAGAACTTATGAGAGCCAGCTACCACACCTCCTTTCCATCTGTCTACTTCAGAACTTATGAGAGCCAGCTACCGCACCTCCTTTCCACCTGTCTCCAATTCTTAGGGTGGCCAGCTACTGCACCTCTTTTCCACCTGTCTCCTTCAGAACTTATGATAGCCAGCTACCGCACCTCCTTTCCACCTGTCTACTTCAGAACGTATGAGAGCCAGCTACCGCACCTCCTTTCCACCTGTCTACTTCAGAACTTATGAGAGCCATCTACCACACCTCCTTTCCATCTGTCTACTTCAGAACTTATGAGAGCCAGCTACCGCACCTCCTTTCCACCTGTCTCCAATTCTTAGGGTAGCCAGCTACTGCACCTCTTTTCCACATGTCGCCTTCAGAACTTATGATAGCCAGCTACCAACCTCCTTTCCACCTCTCTCCTTTAGAACTTATGAGAGCCAGCTACATCACCTCCTTTCCACCTGTCTCCTTCAGAACTTATGAGAGCCAGCTACTACACCTCCTTTCCACCTGTCTTCTTCAAAACTTATGAGAGCCAGCTACCACACCTCCTTTCCATCTGTCTCCTTCAGAACTTATGAGAGCCAGCTACCACACCTCCTTTCCATCTGTCTACTTCAGAACTTATGAGAGCCAGCTACCGCACCTCCTTTCCACCTGTCTCCAATTCTTAGGGTAGCCAGCTACTGCACCTCTTTTCCACGTGTCGCCTTCAGAACTTATGATAGCCAGCTACTGCACCCCCATCCACCTGTCTCCTTCAGAACTTATGAGAGCCAGCTACCCACCTCTTTTCCATCTGTCTCCTTCAGAACTTATGATAGCCAACTACCGCACCACCTTTCCACCTGTCTACTTCAGAACTTATGAGAGCCAGCTACCCACCGCCTTTCCACCTGTCTACTTCAGAACCTATGAGAGCCAGCTACCCACCTCCTTTCTATCTGTCTCCTTCAGAACTTATGAGAGCCAGCTACCGCTGCTCCTTTCCACCTGTCTTCTTCAGAACTTATGAGAGCCAGCTACCACACCTCCTTTCCACCTGTCTCATTCAGAACTTATGATAGCCAGCTATCGCACCTCCTTTCCACCTGTCTACTTCAATTCTTAAGACAACCAGCTACCGCACCTCCTTTCCACCTGTCTTCTTCAAAACTTATGAGAGCCAGCTACCCACCTCCTTTCCATCTGTCTCCTTCAGAACTTATGAGAGCCAGCTACTGCACCTCCTTTCCACCTGTCTTCTTCAAAACGTATGAGAGCCAGCTACCACACCTCCTTTCCATCTGTCTCCTTCAGAACTTATGAGAGCCAGCTACCACACCTCCTTTCCATCTGTCTACTTCAGAACTTATGAGAGCCAGCTACCCCACCTCCTTTCCACCTGTCTCCAATTCTTAGGGTAGCCAGCTACTGCACCTCCTTTTCACCTGTCTACTTCAGAACTTATGAGAGCCAGCTACCCACCTCCTTTCCACCTGTCTACTTCAATTCTCATGACAGCCAGGTACCGCACCTCCTTTCCACCTGTCTACTTCAGAACTTATGAGAGTCAACTATCGCACCTCCTTTCCACCTGTCTACTTCAGAACTTATGAGAGCCAGCTACCGCACCTGCTTTCTACCTGTCTGCTTCAGCTCTGCTGATAGCCAGCTACACCTCCTTTCCAACTGTCTCCTTCAGAACTTATGAGAGCCAGCTACCGACCTCCTTTCCACCTGTCTACTTCAATTCTTATGACAGCCAGCTACCGCACCTCCTTTCTACCTGTCTATTTCAGAAATTATGAGAGCCAGCTACCGCACCTCCTTTCCACCTGTCTACTTCAGAACTTATGAGAGCCAGCTACCCACCTCCTTTCCACCTGTCTACTTCAGAACTTATGAGAGCCAGCTACCGCACCTCCTTTCTACCTATCTGCTTCAGCTCTGCTGATAGCCAGCTACACCTCCTTTCCACCTGTCTCCTTCAGAACTTATGAGAGCCAGCTACCGACCTCCTTTCCACCTGTCTACTTCAATTCTTATGACAGCCAGCTACCGCACCTCCTTTCTACCTGTCTATTTCAGAAATTATGAGAGCCAGCTACCGCACCTCCTTTCCACCTGTCTACTTCAGAACTTATGAGAGCCAGCTACCCACCTCCTTTCCACCTCTCTCCAATTCTTAGGGTATCCAGCTACTGCACCTCTTTTACACCTGTTGCCTTCAGAACTTATGATAGCCTGCTGCCGCACCTCCTTTCCACCTGTCTCCTTCAGAACTTATGAGAGCCAGCTACCCACCTCCTTTCCATCTGTCTCCTTCAGAACTTATGAGAGCCAGCTACCGCACCTCCTTTCTACCTGTCTACTTTAGAACTTATGAGAGCCAGCTACCTATCTCCTTTTCACCTGTCTCCAATTCTTAGGGTAGCCAGCTACTGCACCTCTTTTCCACCTGTCGCCTTCAGAACTCATGCTAGCCAGCTACCGCACCTCCTTTCCACCTGTCTACTTCAGAACTTATGAGAGCCAGCTACCCACCGCCTTTCCACCTGTCTACTTCAGAACCTATGAGAGCCAGCTACCCACCTCCTTTCCATCTGTCTCCTTCAGAACTTATGAGAGCCAGCTACCGCACCTCCTTTCCACTTGTCTCCTTCAGAACTTATGATAGCCAGCAACCCACTTCCTTTCCACCTGTCTCCTTCAGAACTTATGATAGCCAGCTACCCACCTCCTTTCCATCTGTCTCCTTCAGAACTTATGAAAGCCAGCTACCCACCTCCTTTCCATCTGTCTCCTTCAGAACTTATGATAGCCAGCTACCGCACCTCCTTTCCACCTGTCTCCTTCAGAACTTATGATAGCCAGCTACCTACCTCTTTCCACCTGTCTCCTTCAGAACTTATGATAGCCAGCTACCCACTTCCTTTCCACCTGTCTTCTTCAGAACTTTTGAGAGCCAGGTACCGCACCTCCTTTCCATCTGTCTACTTCAGAACTTATGAGAGCCAGCTACCCACCTCCTTTCCACCTGTCTACTTCAGAACTTATGAGAGCCAGCTACCCACCTCCTTTCCATCTGTCTCCTTCAGAACTTATGAGAGCCAGCTACCGCTGCTCCATTCCACCTGTCTTCTTCAGAACTTATGAGAGCCAGCTACCACACCTCCTTTCCACCTGTCTCATTCAGAACTTATGATAGCCAGCTATCGCACCTCCTTTCCACCTGTCTACTTCAATTCTTAAGACAACCAGCTACTGCACCTCCTTTCCACCTGTCTTCTTCAAAACTTATGAGAGTCAGCTACCCACCTCCTTTCCATCTGTCTCCTTCAGAACTTATGAGAGCCAGCTACTGCACCTCCTTTCCACCTGTCTTCTTCAAAACTTATGAGAGCCAGCTACCGCACCTCCTTTCCACCTGTCTACTTTAGAACGTATGAGAGCCAGCTACCGCACCTCCTTTCCACCTGTCTACTTCAGAACTTATGAGAGCCATCTACCACACCTCCTTTCCATCTGTCTACTTCAGAACTTATGAGAGCCAGCTACCGCACCTCCTTTCCACCTGTCTCCAATTCTTAGGGTAGCCAGCTACTGCACCTCTTTTCCACCTGTCTCCTTCAGAACTTATGATAGCCAGCTACCGCACCTCCTTTCCACCTGTCTACTTTAGAACGTATGAGAGCCAGCTACCGCACCTCCTTTCCACCTGTCTACTTCAGAACTTATGAGAGCCATCTACCGCACCTCCTTTCCATCTGTCTACTTCAGAACTTATGAGAGCCAGCTACCGCACCTCCTTTCCACCTGTCTACAATTCTTAGGGTAGCCAGCTACTGCACCTCTTTTCCACATGTCGCCTTCTGAACTTATGATAGCCAGCTACCAACCTCCTTTCCACCTGTCTCCTTTAGAACTTATGAGAGCCAGCTACCGCACCTCCTTTCCACCTGTCTCCTTCAGGACTTATGAGAGCCAGCTACCGCACCTCCTTTCCACCTGTCTCCTTCAGAACTTATGAGAGCCAGCTACTACACCTCCTTTCCACCTGTCTTCTTCAAAACTTATGAGAGCCAGCTACCACACCTCCTTTCCACCTGTCTCCTTCAGAACTTATGAGAGCCAGCTACCACACCTCCTTTCCATCTGTCTACTTCAGAACTTATGAGAGCCAGCTACCGCACCTCCTTTCCACCTGTCTCCAATTCTTAGGGTAGCCAGCTACTGCACCTCTTTTCCACCTGTCGCCTTCAGAACTTATGATAGCCAGCTTCTGCACCCCCATCCACCTGTCTCCTTCAGAACTTATGAGAGCCAGCTACCCACCTCCTTTCCACTTGTCTCCTTCAGAACTTATGAGAGCCAGCTACTGCACCCCCATCAACCTGTCTCCTTCAGAACTTATGAGAGCCAGCTACCCACCTCCTTTCCACTTGTCTCCTTCAGAACTTATGATAGCCAGCTACCGCACCTCCTTTCTACCTGTCTACTTCAGCTCTGTTGATAGCCAGCTACCCACATCCTTTCCATCTGTCTCCTTCAGAACTTATGATAGCCAGCTACCGCACCTCCTTTCCACCTGTCTACTTCAGAACTTATGAGAGCCAGCTACCCACCGCCTTTCCACCTGTCTACTTCAGAACCTATGAGAGCCAGCTACCCACCTCCTTTCCATCTGTCTCCTTCAGAACTTATGAGAGCCAGCTACCGCTGCTCCTTTCCACCTGTCTTCTTCAGAACTTATGAGAGCCAGCTACCACACCTCCTTTCCACCTGTCTCACTCAGAACTTATGATAGCCAGCTACCACACCTCCTTTCCACCTGTCTTCTTCAAAACTTATGAGAGCCAGCTACCACACCTCCTTTACATCTGTCTTCTTCAAAACTTATGAGAGCCAGCTACCACACCTCCTTTACATCTGTCTCCTTCAGAACTTATGAGAGCCAGCTACCACACCTCCTTTCCATCTGTCTACTTCAGAACTTATGAGAGCCAGCTACCGCACCTCCTTTCCACCTGTCTCCAATTCTTAGGGTGGCCAGCTACTGCACCTCTTTTCCACCTGTCTCCTTCAGAACTTATGATAGCCAGCTACCGCACTCTCCTTTCCACCTGTCTACTTCAGAACGTATGAGAGCCAGCTACCGCACCTCCTTTCCACCTGTCTACTTCAGAACTTATGAGAGCCAGCTACCCACCTCCTTTCCATCTGTCTCCTTCAGAACTTATGAGAGCCAGCTACCCACCTCCTTTCCATCTCTCTCCTTCAGAACTTATGAGAGCCAGCTACCACACCTCCTTTCCACCTGTCTTCTTCAAAACTTATGAGAGCCAGCTACCACACCTCCTTTACATCTGTCTCCTTCAGAACTTATGAGAGCCAGCTACCACACCTCCTTTCCACCTGTCTCCTTCAGAACTTATGATAGCCAGCTACCGCACCTCCTTTCCACCTGTCTACTTCAGAACGTATGAGAGCCAGCTACCGCACCTCCTTTCCACCTGTCTACTTCAATTCTTAAGACAACCAGCTACCGCACCTCCTTTCCACCTGTCTTCTTCAAAACTTATGAGAGCCAGCTACCCACCTCCTTTCCATCTGTCTCCTTCAGAACTTATGAGAGCCAGCTACCACACCTCCTTTCCACCTGTCTTCTTCAAAACTTATGAGAGCCAGCTACCACACCTCCTTTACATCTGTCTCCTTCAGAACTTATGAGAGCCAGCTACCACACCTCCTTTCCATCTGTCTACTTCAGAACTTATGAGAGCCAGCTACCGCACCTCCTTTCCACCTGTCTCCAATTCTTAGGGTGGCCAGCTACTGCACCTCTTTTCCACCTGTCTCCTTCAGAACTTATGATAGCCAGCTACCGCACCTCCTTTCCACCTGTCTACTTCAGAACGTATGAGAGCCAGCTACCGCACCTCCTTTCCACCTGTCTACTTCAGAACTTATGAGAGCCAGCTACCGCACCTCCTTTCCACCTGTCTCCAATTCTTAGGGTGGCCAGCTACTGCACCTCTTTTCCACCTGTCTCCTTCAGAACTTATGATAGCCAGCTACCGCACCTCCTTTCCACCTGTCTACTTCAGAACGTATGAGAGCCAGCTACCGCACCTCCTTTCCACCTGTCTACTTCAGAACTTATGAGAGCCATCTACCACACCTCCTTTCCATCTGTCTACTTCAGAACTTATGAGAGCCAGCTACCGCACCTCCTTTCCACCTGTCTCCAATTCTTAGGGTAGCCAGCTACTGCACCTCTTTTCCACATGTCGCCTTCAGAACTTATGATAGCCAGCTACCAACCTCCTTTCCACCTGTCTCCTTTAGAACTTATGAGAGCCAGCTACCGCACCTCCTTTCCACCTGTCTCCTTCAGAACTTATGAGAGCCAGCTACTACACCTCCTTTACACCTGTCTTCTTCAAAACTTATGAGAGCCAGCTACCACACCTCCTTTCCTTCTGTCTCCTTCAGAACTTATGAGAGCCAGCTACCACACCTCCTTTCCATCTGTCTACTTCAGAACTTATGAGAGCCAGCTACCGCACCTCCTTTCCACCTGTCTCCAATTCTTAGGGTAGCCAGCTACTGCACCTCTTTTCCACCTGTCGCCTTCAGAACTTATGATAGCCAGCTACTGCACCCCCATCCACCTGTCTCCTTCAGAACTTATGAGAGCCAGCTACCCACCTCCTTTCCACTTGTCTCCTTCAGAACTTATGCGAGCCAGCTACTGCACCCCCATCCACCTGTCTCCTTCAGAACTTATGAGAGCCAGCTACCCACCTCCTTTCCACTTGTCTCCTTCAGAACTTATGATAGCCAGCTACCGCACCTCCTTTCTACCTGTCTACTTCAGCTCTGTTGATAGCCAGCTACCCACCTCTTTTCCATCTATCTCCTTCAGAACTTATGATAGCCAGCTACCGCACCTCCTTTCCACCTGTCTACTTCAGAACTTATGAGAGCCAGCTACCCACCGCCTTTCCACCTGTCTACTTCAGAACCTATGAGAGACAGCTACCCACCTCCTTTCCATCTGTCTCCTTCAGAACTTATGAGAGCCAGCTACCGCTGCTCCTTTCCACCTGTCTTCTTCAGAACTTATGAGAGCCAGCTACCACACCTCCTTTCCACCTGTCTCATTCTGAACTTATGATAGCCAGCTATCGCACCTCCTTTCCACCTGTCTACTTCAATTCTTAAGACAACCAGCTACCGCACCTCCTTTCCACCTGTCTTCTTCAAAACTTATGAGAGCCAGCTACCCACCTCCTTTCCTTCTGTCTCCTTCAGAACTTATGAGAGCCAGCTACCGCACCTCCTTTCCACCTGTCTTCTTCAAAACTTATGAGAGCCAGCTACCACACCTCCTTTCCATCTGTCTCCTTCAGAACTTATGAGAGCCAGCTACCACACCTCCTTTCCATCTGTCTACTTCAGAACTTATGAGAGCCAGCTACCCCACCTCCTTTCCACCTGTCTCCAATTCTTAGGGTAGCCAGCTACTGCACCTCCTTTTCACCTGTCTACTTCAGAACTTATGAGAGCCAGCTACCCACCTCCTTTCCACCTGTCTACTTCAATTCTTATGACAGCCAGCTACCGCACCTCCTTTCCACCTGTCTACTTCAGAACTTATGAGAGTCAGCTATCGCACCTCCTTTCCACCTGTCTCCTTCAGAACTTATGAGAGCCAGCTACCGCACCTCCTTTCTACCTGTCTGCTTCAGCTCTGCTGATAGCCAGCTACACCTCCTTTCCACCTGTCTCCTTCAGAACTTATGATAGCCAGCTACCGACCTCCTTTCCACCTATCTACTTCAATTCTTATGACAGCCAGCTACCGCACCTCCTTTCTACCTGTCTATTTCAGAAATTATGAGAGCCAGCTACCGCACCTCCTTTCCACCTGTCTACTTCAGAACTTATGAGAGCCAGCTACCCACCTCCTTTCCACCTGTCTACTTCAGAACTTATGAGAGCCAGCTACCCACCTCCTTTCCACCTCTCTCCAATTCTTAGGGTATCCAGCTACTGCACCTCTTTTCCACCTGTTGCCTTCAGAACTTATGATAGCCTGCTGCCGCACCTCCTTTCCACCTGTCTCCTTCAGAACTTATGAGAGCCAGCTACCCACATCCTTTCCATCTGTCTCCTTCAGAACTTATGAGAGCCAGCTACCGCACCTCCTTTCTACCTGTCTACTTTAGAACTTATGAGAGCCAGCTACCTATCTCCTTTTCACCTGTCTCCAATTCTTAGGGTAGCCAGCTACTGCACCTCTTTTCCACCTGTCGCCTTCAGAACTCATGCTAGCCAGCTACCGCACCTCCTTTCCACCTGTCTACTTCAGAACTTATGAGAGCTAGCTACCCACCTCCTTTCCACCTGTCTCCAATTCTTAGGAGAGCCAGCTACTGCACCTCTTTTCCACCTGTCGCCTTCGGAACTTATGATAGCCAGCTATCGCACCTTCTTTTCACCTGTCTTCTTCAAAACGTATGAGAGCCAGCTACCGCACCTCCTTTCTACCCGTCTACTTCAGAACTTATGAGAGCCAGCTACCGCACCTCCCTTCCACCTGTCTACTTCAGAACTTATGAGAGCCAGCGACCCACCTCCTTTCCACCTGTCTCCTTCAGAACTTATGAGAGCCAGCTACCGCACCTCCTTTCTACCTGTCTACTTCAGAACTTATGAGAGCCAGCTACCCACCTCCTTTCCACCTGCCTCCAATTCTTAGAGTAGCCAGCTACTGTACCTCTTTTCCACCTGTCGCCTTCAGAACTTATGAGAGCCAGCTACCCACCTCCTTTCCACCTCTCTCTAATTCTTAGGGTATCCAGCTACTGCACCTCTTTTCCACCTGTTGCCTTCAGAACTTATGATAGCCTGCTACCGCAATTCCTTTCCACCTGTCTACTTCAGAACTTATGAGAGCCAGCTACAGCACCTCCTTTCCACCTGTCTCCTTTAGAACTTATGATAGCCAGCTACCCACTTCCTTTCCACCTGTCTCGTTCAGAACTTATGATAGCCAGCTACCCACCTCCTTTCCACCTGTCTCCTTCAGAACTTATGAGAGCCAGCTACCGCACCTCCTTTCCACCTGTCTCCTTCAGAACTTATGATAGCCAGCTACCCACTTCCTTTCCACCTGTCTTCTTCAGAACTTTTGAGAGCCAGGTACCGCACCTCCTTTCCATCTGTCTACTTCAGAACTTATGAGAGCCAGCTACCCACCTCCTTTCCACCTGTCTACTTCAGAACTTATGAGAGCCAGCTACCCACCTCCTTTCCATCTGTCTCCTTCAGAACTTATGAGAGCCAGCTACCACACCTCCTTTCCACCTGTCTCATTCAGAACTTATGATAGCCAGCTATCGCACCTCCTTTCCACCTGTCTACTTCAATTCTTAAGACAACCATCTACCGCACCTCCTTTCCACCTGTCTTCTTCAAAACTTATGAGAGCCAGCTACCCACCTCCTTTCCATCTGTCTCCTTCAGAACTTA
This sequence comes from Calotriton arnoldi, assembly GCA_963921515.1. Classification (NCBI taxonomy): domain Eukaryota; kingdom Metazoa; phylum Chordata; class Amphibia; order Caudata; family Salamandridae; genus Calotriton; species Calotriton arnoldi. The sequence goes on along the minus strand of CAWUFW010004258.1, from coordinate 96,552 downwards.
TGAGAGCCAGCTACCACACCTCCTTTACATCTGTCTCCTTCAGAACTTATGAGAGCCAGCTACCACACCTCCTTTCCATCTGTCTACTTCAGAACTTATGAGAGCCAGCTACCGCACCTCCTTTCCACCTGTCTCCAATTCTTAGGGTGGCCAGCTACTGCACCTCTTTGCCACCTGTCTCCTTCAGAACTTATGATAGCCAGCTACCGCACCTCCTTTCCACCTGTCTACTTCAGAACGTATGAGAGCCAGCTACCGCACCTCCTTTCCACCTGTCTCCTTCAGAACTTATGAGAGCCAGCTACCCACCTCCTTTCCACTTGTCTCCTTCAGAACTTATGATAGCCAGCTACCGCACCTCCTTTCTACCTGTCTACTTCAGCTCTGTTGTTAGCCAGCTACCCACCTCTTTTCCATCTATCTCCTTCAGAACTTATGATAGCCAGCTACCGCACCTCCTTTCCACCTGTCTACTTCAGAACTTATGAGAGCCAGCTACCCACCGCCTTTCCACCTGTCTACTTCAGAACCTATGAGAGACAGCTACCCACCTCCTTTCCATCTGTCTCCTTCAAAACTTATGAGAGCCAGCTACCGCTGCTCCTTTCCACCTGTCTTCTTCAGAACTTATGAGAGCCAGCTACCACACCTCCTTTCCACCTGTCTCATTCAGAACTTATGATAGCCAGCTATCGCACCTCCTTTCCACCTGTCTACTTCAATTCTTAAGACAACCAGCTACCGCACCTCCTTTCCACCTGTCTTCTTCAAAACTTATGAGAGCCAGCTACCCACCTCCTTTCCATCTGTCTCCTTCAGAACTTATGAGAGCCAGCTACCGCACCTCCTTTCCACCTGTCTTCTTCAAAACTTATGAGAGCCAGCTACCACACCTCCTTTCCATCTGTCTCCTTCAGAACTTATGAGAGCCAGCTACCACACCTCCTTTCCATCTGTCTACTTCAGAACTTATGAGAGCCAGCTACCCCACCTCCTTTCCACCTGTCTCCAATTCTTAGGGTAGCCAGCTACTGCACCTCCTTTTCACCTGTCTACTTCAGAACTTATGAGAGCCAGCTACCCACCTCCTTTCCACCTGTCTACTTCAATTCTTATGACAGCCAGCTACCGCACCTCCTTTCCACCTGTCTACTTCAGAACTTATGAGAGTCAGCTATCGCACCTCCTTTCCACCTGTCTCCTTCAGAACTTATGAGAGACAGCTACCGCACCTCCTTTCTACCTGTCTGCTTCAGCTCTGCTGATAGCCAGCTACACCTCCTTTCCACCTGTCTCCTTCAGAACTTATGATAGCCAGCTACCGACCTCCTTTCCACCTATCTACTTCAATTCTTATGACAGCCAGCTACCGCACCTCCTTTCTACCTGTCTATTTCAGAAATTATGAGAGCCAGCTATCGCACCTCCTTTCCACCTGTCTACTTCAGAACTTATGAGAGCCAGCTACCCACCTCCTTTCCACCTGTCTCCTTCAGAACTTATGAGAGCCAGCTACCGCACCTCCTTTCCACCTGTCTACTTCAGAACTTATGAGAGCCAGCTACCCACCTCCTTTCCACCTCTCTCCAATTCTTAGGGTATCCAGCTACTGCACCTCTTTTCCACCTGTTGCCTTCAGAACTTATGATAGCCTGCTGCCGCACCTCCTTTCCACCTGTCTCCTTCAGAACTTATGAGAGCCAGCTACCCACCTCCTTTCCATCTGTCTCCTTCAGAACTTATGAGAGCCAGCTACCGCACCTCCTTTCTACCTGTCTACTTTAGAACTTATGAGAGCCAGCTACCTATCTCCTTTTCACCTGTCTCCAATTCTTAGGGTAGCCAGCTACTGCACCTCTTTTCCACCTGTCGCCTTCAGAACTCATGCTAGCCAGCTACCGCACCTCCTTTCCACCTGTCTACTTCAGAACTTATGAGAGCCAGCTACCCACCTCCTTTCCACCTGTCTCCAATTCTTAGGAGAGCCAGCTACTGCACCTCTTTTCCACCTGTCGCCTTCGGAACTTATGATAGCCAGCTATCGCACCTTCTTTCACCTGTCTTCTTCAAAACGTATGAGAGCCAGCTACCGCACCTCCTTTCTACCCGTCTACTTCAGAACTTATGAGAGCCAGCTACCGCACCTCCCTTCCACCTGTCTACTTCAGAACTTATGAGAGCCAGCGACCCACCTCCTTTCCACCTGTCTCCTTCAGAACTTATGAGAGCCAGCTACCGCACCTCCTTTCTACCTGTCTACTTCAGAACTTATGAGAGCCAGCTACCCACCTCCTTTCCACCTGCCTCCAATTCTTAGAGTAGCCAGCTACTGCACCTCCTTTCCACCTGTCGCCTTCAGAACTTATGAGAGCCAGCTACCCACCTCCTTTCCACCTCTCTCTAATTCTTAGGGTATCCAGCTACTGCACCTCTTTCCACCTGTTGCCTTCAGAACTTATGATAGCCTGCTACCGCACCTCCTTTCCACCTGTCTACTTCAGAACTTATGAGAGCCAGCTACAGCACCTCCTTTCCACCTGTCTCCTTTAGAACTTATGATAGCCAGCTACCCACTTCCTTTCCACCTGTCTCGTTCAGAACTTATGATAGCCAGCTACCCACCTCCTTTCCACCTGTCTCCTTCAGAACTTATGAGAGCCAGCTACCGCACCTCCTTTCCACCTGTCTCCTTCAGAACTTATGATAGCCAGCTACCCACCTCTTTCCACCTGTCTCCTTCAGAACTTATGATAGCCAGCTACCCACTTCCTTTCCACCTGTCTTCTTCAGAACTTTTGAGAGCCAGGTACCGCACCTCCTTTCCATCTGTCTACTTCAGAACTTATGAGAGCCAGCTACCCACCTCCTTTCCACCTGTCTACTTCAGAACTTATGAGAGCCAGCTACCCACCTCCTTTCCATCTGTCTCCTTCAGAACTTATGAGAGCTACTACCGCTGCTCCATTCCACCTGTCTTCTTCAGAACGTATGAGAGCCAGCTACCGCACCTCCTTTCCACCTGTCTCCAATTCTTAGGGTAGCCAGCTACTGCACCTCTTTTCCACATGTCGCCTTCAGAACTTATGATAGCCAGCTACCAACCTCCTTTCCACCTGTCTGCTTTAGAACTTATGAGAGCCAGCTACCGCACCTCCTTTCCACCTGTCTCCTTCAGAACTTATGAGAGCCAGCTACTACACCTCCTTTCCACCTGTCTTCTTCAAAACTTATGAGAGCCAGCTACCACACCTCCTTTCCATCTGTCTCCTTCAGAACTTATGAGAGCCAGCTACCACACCTCCTTTCCATCTGTCTACTTCAGAACTTATGAGAGCCAGCTACCGCACCTCCTTTCCACCTGTCTCCAATTCTTAGGGTAGCCAGCTACTGCACCTCTTTTCCACCTGTCGCCTTCAGAAATTATGATAGCCAGCTACTGCACCCCCATCCACCTGTCTCCTTCAGAACTTATGAGAGCCAGCTACCCACCTCCTTTCCACTTGTCTCCTTCAGAACTTATGAGAGCCAGCTACTGCACCCCCATCCACCTGTCTCCTTCAGAACTTATGAGAGCCAGCTACCCACCTCCTTTCCACTTGTCTCCTTCAGAACTTATGATAGCCAGCTACCGCACCTCCTTTCTACCTGTCTACTTCAGCTCTGTTGATAGCCAGCTACCCACCTCTTTTCCATCTGTCTCCTTCAGAACTTATGATAGCCAACTACCGCACCACCTTTCCACCTGTCTACTTCAGAACTTATGAGAGCCAGCTACCCACCGCCTTTCCACCTGTCTACTTCAGAACCTATGAGAGCCAGCTACCCACCTCCTTTCCATCTGTCTCCTTCAGAACTTATGAGAGCCAGCTACCGCTGCTCCTTTCCACCTGTGTTCTTCAGAACTTATGAGAGCCAGCTACCACACCTCCTTTCCACCTGTCTCATTCAGAACTTATGATAGCCAGCTATCGCACCTCCTTTCCACCTGTCTACTTCAATTCTTAAGACAACCAGCTACCGCACCTCCTTTCCATCTGTCTCCTTCAGAACTTATGAGAGCCAGCTACTACACCTCCTTTCCACCTGTCTTCTTCAAAACGTATGAGAGCCAGCTACCACACCTCCTTTCCATCTGTCTCCTTCAGAACTTATGAGAGCCAGCTACCACACCTCCTTTCCATCTGTCTACTTCAGAACTTATGAGAGCCAGCTACCCCACCTCCTTTCCACCTGTCTCCAATTCTTAGGGTAGCCAGCTACTGCACCTCCTTTTCACCTGTCTACTTCAGAACTTATGAGAGCCAGCTACCCACCTCCTTTCCACCTGTCTACTTCAATTCTCATGACAGCCAGCTACCGCACCTCCTTTCCACCTGTCTACTTCAGAACTTATGAGAGTCAGCTATCGCACCTCCTTTCCACCTGTCTCCTTCAGAACTTATGAGAGCCAGCTACCGCACCTCCTTTCTACCTGTCTGCTTCAGCTCTGCTGATAGCCAGCTACACCTCCTTTCCACCTGTCTCCTTCAGAACTTATGAGAGCCAGCTACCGACCTCCTTTCCACCTATCTACTTCAATTCTTATGACAGCCAGCTACCGCACCTCCTTTCTACCTGTCTATTTCAGAAATTATGAGAGCCAGCTACTGCACCTCCTTTCCACCTGTCTACTTCAGAACTTATGAGAGCCAGCTACCCACCTCCTTTCCACCTGTCTCCTTCAGAACTTATGAGAGCCAGCTACCCACCTCCTTTCCACCTCTCTCCAATTCTTAGGGTATCCAGCTACTGCACCTCTTTTCCACCTGTTGCCTTCAGAACTTATGATAGCCTGCTGCCGCACCTCCTTTCCACCTGTCTCCTTCAGAACTTATGAGAGCCAGCTACCCACCTCCTTTCCATCTGTCTCCTTCAGAACTTATGAGAGCCAGCTACCGCACCTCCTTTCTACCTGTCTACTTTAGAACTTATGAGAGCCAGCTACCTATCTCCTTTTCACCTGTCTCCAATTCTTAGGGTAGCCAGCTACTGCACCTCTTTTCCACCTGTCGCCTTCAGAACTCATGCTAGCCAGCTACCGCACCTCCTTTCCACCTGTCTACTTCAGAACTTATGAGAGCTAGCTACCCACCTCCTTTCCACCTGTCTCCAATTCTTAGGAGAGCCAGCTACTGCACCTCTTTTCCACCTGTCGCCTTCGGAACTTATGAAAGCCAGCTATCGCACCTTCTTTTCACCTGTCTTCTTCAAAACGTATGAGAGCCAGCTACCGCACCTCCTTTCTACCCGTCTACTTCAGAACTTATGAGAGCCAGCGACCCACCTCCTTTCCACCTGTCTCCTTCAGAACTTATGAGAGCCAGCTACCGCACCTCCTTTCTACCTGTCTACTTCAGAACTTATGAGAGCCAGCTACCCACCTCCTTTCCACCTGCCTCCAATTCTTAGAGTAGCCAGCTACTCACCTCTTTTCCACCTGTCGCCTTCAGAACTTATGAGAGCCAGCTACCCACCTCCTTTCCACCTCTCTCTAATTCTTAGGGTATCCAGCTACTGCACCTCTTTTCCACCTGTTGCCTTCAGAACTTATGATAGCCTGCTACCGCAATTCCTTTCCACCTGTCTACTTCAGAACTTATGAGAGCCAGCTACAGCACCTCCTTTCCACCTGTCTCCTTTAGAACTTATGATAGCCAGCTACCCACTTCCTTTCCACCTGTCTCGTTCAGAACTTATGATAGCCAGCTACCCACCTCCTTTCTACCTGTCTACTTCAGCTCTGTTGATAGCCAGCTACCGCACCTCATTTCCACATGTCTTCTTCAGAACTTTTGAGAGCCAGCTACCCACCTCCTTTCCATATGTCTCCTTCAGAACTTATGAGGGCCAGCTACCGCACCTCCTTTCTACCTGTCTACTTCAGAACTTATGAGAGCCAGCTACCCACTTCCTTTCCACCTGTCTTCAATTCTTAGGGTAGCCAGCTACTGCACCTCTTTTCCACTTGTCGCCTTCAGAACTTATGATAGCCAGCTACCGCACCTCCTTTCCACCTGTCTACTTCAGAACTTATGAGAGCCAGCTACCGCACCTCCTTTCTACCTGTCTACTTCAGAACTTATGAGAGCCAGCTACCGCACCTCGTTTCCACCTGTCTACTTCAGAACTTATGAGAGCCAGCTACCCACCTCCTTTCCACCTGTCTCCTTCAGAACTTATGAGAGCCCGCTACCCACCTCCTTTCCACCTGTCTACTTCAATTCTTATGACAGCCAGCTACAGCACCTCCTTTCTACCTGTCTACTTCAGAACTTATGACAGCCAGCTACCGCACCTCCTTTCTACCTGTCTACTTCAGAACTTATGAGAGCCAGCTACCCACCTCCTTTCCACCTGTCGCCTTCAGAACTTATGATAGCCAGCTACCGCACCTCCTTTACATCTGTCTACTTCAGAACTTATGAGAGCCAGCTACCGCACCTCCTTTCCACCTGTCTACTTCAGAACTTATGAGAGCCAGCTACCCACCTCCTTTCCACCTGTCGCTTTCAGAACTTATGATAGCCAGCTGCCGCACCTCCTTTCCACCTGTATACTTCAGAACTTATGAGAGCCAGCTACCCACCTCCTTTCCACCTGTCTCTAGTTCTTGGGTAGCCAGCTACTGCACCTCTTTTCCACCTGTCGCCTTCAGAACATATGAGAGCCAGCTACCCACCTCCTTTCCACCTGTCTACTTCAGAGCTTATGAGAGCCAGCTACCGCACCTCCTTTCCACCTGTCTACTTCAGAACTTATGAGAGCCAGCTACCGCACCTCCTTTCCACCTGTCTATATCAGAACTTATGAGAGCCAGCTACCCACCTCCTTTCCACCTGTCGCCTTCAGATCTTATGATAGCCAGCTACCGCACCTCCTTTCCACCTGTCTACTTCAGAACTTATGAGAGCCAGCTACCCACCTCCTTTCCACCTGTCTCCAGTTCTTGGGTAGCCAGCTACTGCACCTCTTTTCCACCTGTCGCCTTCAGAACTTATGAGAGCCAGCTACCGCACCTCCTTTCTACCTGTCTACTTCAGAACTTATGAGAGCCAGCTACCCACCTCCTTTCCACCTGTCTTCAATTCTTAGGGTAGCCAGCTACTGCACCTCTTTTCCACTTGTCGCCTTCAGAACTTATGATAGCCAGCTACCGCACCTCCTTTCCACCTGTCTACTTCAGAACTTATGAGAGCCAGCTACCGCACCTCCTTTCCACCTGTCTGTATCAGAACTTATGAGAGCCAGCTACCCACCTCCTTTCCACCTGTCGCCTTCAGATCTTATGATAGCCAGCTACCGCACCTCCTTTCCACCTGTCTCCTTCAGAACTTATGAGAGCCAGCTACCCACCTCCTTTCTACCTGTCTACTTCAGAACTTATGAGAGCCAGCTACCCACCTCCTTTCCACCTGTCTACTTCAGAACTTATGATAGCCAGCTACCTCACTTTTCCACCTGTCTACTTCAATTCTTAGGGTAGCCAGCTACTGAACCTCTTTTCCACCTGTCTACTTCAATTCTTATGATAGCCAGCTACCCACCTCCTTTCTACCTGTCTACTTCAGAACTTATGATAGCCAGCTACCGCACCTCCTTTCCACCTGTCTACTTCAATTCTTAGGATAGCCAGAGACTGCACCTCTTTTCCACCTGTCTCCAATTCTTAGGATACCCAGAGACTGCACCTCTTTTCCACCTGTCTCTTATGTTTCTTAATTCCTCCAGCTCCTACATCTTTTTTCCACCTGACTCCTTCCTTTCATAGGTCAGCCAGCTCCTGCATCCTTTTTTCTCCCGTCTTCTTATGTTGGGCAGTGTGATGAGTTCCCGGAGGCGATGCCCCTTTACGACCGGGAGAGCGGCGACCCATCCAAGATGGCCGCAGAGATGCACCAATCAGGAAGTGGAGGAGGTGGTTTAGACTCCCCACCACGACGTGAGGACCTAACGCTCATCAAAGAAGGACTAAAAGCAGCCGTGGAGAAAAACGCGGCTGGCTGGCGGATGGTGCGAGAGGATACAGAGCGACAGGATGACGGAAACTCCGCGGTAGGCGAGGACGAGAGGTGTCGAACCGGCGAGGAAATCACAGAAGAGGCCCCGAGGTTCGAGGACGACTCCCGAGGGACAGAGGGAACCCGGAAAGCCGCTCCCAGAGCACCGCAAACGAGACTGGCACTCCGAAGAGGAACGCGGAGGCGGGATCCCCCTTATCACGGCCCCAGAGGGTCGTCGATCCAGGCAACTGCCAGCTGCACGCGTTTTCTTTAAAGGGCTGGTGGGCAGGGTTAAGGGCCACACCAACCTCAACACCATAAACCCCTCACCTTAGGCACTGCACAATTATGGCAACTGGTGGAGGTGCACAAATCCCGACCCGTTTCTGATAAGAAAGGCAGTAGCCTGAAGTTTTCTTTGTTCTTTTTCCTTTCATATAACCTCCCGAGTACTGCAACCAGGACGGAAGCAAGCAGCAAGAGGAGAAGAAGCCATCAAGCCAAACTAGAGACTGTATAAAGACGCCCTGTAGACATGGATAAACGAGAAGTTGTTTATTTCCAGTAGTGATAAGTGGTGGCAAATAAATGGTCAAAACCCTACAAACGCCTATGATTATTGTGACACAGGGAGGGTTCGAGACAACCCCTATGGGACCACGCTACAACAGGCAGCTTCTGCGCCTTTTTCACCTGTCTTCATGTCCCATGTCCCATGAGCCCAAACCACTTTTCTACCTGTCTCCTATGTTTCTTACATCAATCAGCTCCCGCACCTCTTTTCCACCTGACTCCTTTGTTTCTTATGTCAGCCAGTCCCTGCCCCTCTTTTCCACTGTCTCCTTCATTTCTTACGTCACGTTGCACCTACCTGCACCTCCTTTCCATGTGTCTCCTTCTTTTCTCGTGTCTGCCAGCCAGGGCCGGACTGGCTACCGGGTGTTTTGGCATGCTGCCGAGCTGGGGGCTGATTTCGTTGATGGGGACCTGCGTGTGCTGAACGAAATTCGTTTTGCTTTGTTTATTTCGTAGCACACGCAGGTCTCCATCAACGAAATTAGCTCCCACCGCAGTGACATCAGCCCCCAGCTCGGCAGCATGCCAAAACGCCCGGTAGCCAGTCCGGCCCTGCTGCCAGCTCTTGCACCACATTTCTACCTCTCTCCTTAGTTTCAAAAGTCAGCCAGCACCTGCCCCTCTTTCCACCTGCCTCCTTAATTTCTTATCCCAACTGCACCTGCACATCTTTTCCACCTGTTTGTTTTGTTTCTTACGTGACCAGGGGCGGCTGGTCCATAGGGGCGCCGGGGCAGCGCCCCACAAAAGAATCGGGCAACAGGTGATCAGGAATGTAAGCAGACGAATTGACAGCTTACAATTCGTCTGTTTACATTTCCGGGCCGGCCTGTGCTTCACGGGTGAAAGTGCGCATGTCAACGCACAGCGCACGCAGGCGAGAGGCGAGCAGGAGTCCAGAAGATGGTCTGCGCATGTGAGAGAGGAGCGTTGCTCCTCACTCACATTCACAAACCATTAGGTATGCTGCGCATGCCCAGTGTAGTGCAGGCCTCTGAAGATAGGCTCCTGCTCGGGCGGTGATGTGTTTTGCTTAAAGTCGCCCCATGCCCTATCAAATGCCAGGACAGAGTAAACAAGGGTCAGCCGCCCGGCCCCCCGTCGCATCCAGTCTCCTAATTGGCAGTTAGTATTTCCTGTTGCGGCAAAAGAAAAGAGCGGGGAGGAGTTACTTCCACCACCAGGTTGCAGAGGAGACGTGATGCGACGCGGGACCGGAGGAGATGCCTGGTAAGTTTTATTCATTAAATTAACCCCCACCCCCCCTCTCTGCGTGTACTCCCCCCCACCCCCCAGTCATGCTGGCCGCGCCTGGGAAAGGTCCATTGCAAACCACACTTGGTTGGACTAGGTGTGCCTGGACCATGTATGATGATGTCGGTAAGTGACGCACTTTAATGCCCTGTAGGTTAAAGTGCGCTGTCCTCTGTACACTCGCACCACTTCTCTCCTCCTCAGTTTCATTTGCATGAATTCGTAAGTTGGAGCGTGACGTCCACAGATACATTTACCTTTTTCAAGCCAACGCCACCTGTGTGTTGAGACTGAGAAGCCCATGCCTTTTCTGGGAAAAGCAAAACTATGTTCCTAGGGTACAAAGCAGATTGATTTGCAATGCATTTAAACACTGAGGGCCCGATTCACAAAGGCCTCCACACTCCTGGCGGGGGCCCCGCAGTCGTGCAAGTGGGGAGGCACTTTGTGAATCGAGCCCATACCAAATTATAAAGCTGGTTTCAGGGAGAGCAGGATTGTTACCTACTTTGCATCATGTTTATTCCAGTTTGTTTTCCTTCTTAATACAAGAGTGTCTGTTTCAGGTGAATATGTTGTACTGCTGGCCACTTGACCCATATTGAGATGCTATTTGATTGGATAGATTTGTAGGTTCCACCATTTGTACGACGAGCTGCCCATAGCTTTGAGACCTTAGACTTGACATCTGGCAGGGCCTACTCCACCACTCATCCATTTGGTGGGATCTGGAAAGTGAATGCTTTTAATATTTTTGAGATTATGTCCTTGACAATTGAATGACAGAACCAGAGAATTCAGTTAGGGACAGTGCATTCTGGGAATTCTCGTTTTTGCACACTTCACTTGAACTAGATTACAATGGATATGCTAACAATAAATTGGTGCCACCTCTGCGCGCAGACATCAGTTTTTATCTTTTCCCTTTCATTGCCCTCAGACTCGAACTGTGAACAATTGTTTATAACCGTGTGCTGAGGAATAACTTGGGACCTTGTCAGATGTTAAGAGAGCCCACCCCAAAAGACGGGTAGGTGAGAACAGTAAGGAATCTATGGTTAAATAAAGTATCCACAAGAAAGAGTGTTTGCAGGGATAAGTTCTTGTTCTGTTGATGGATACTTCTAACCGCAGATTCCTCATCTATGAATAGATATGAAAGGAGTACTCCCTAAAGGTGGAGGGTTTGTGCAGTGGATTCAAACCAGAAAATCTTGCAGAACCGGACAGGCGAAGTGCCCTTGCTGCAGAACCAGCTGTCAAGGCAGTAGTGCTGACAACACCTCTGCTTCTTTTAGGCAAAGCGCTAGACGAAAATATTTTGGAGAGGTCACATGAGCGCACTTGCATATTTTTATTGAAACATGCTAGTGAAATGAGGAAGGCAAAATCAAGTTGTGTTGTTGCCATCTGTGTGAATATACACCTTTATTAGGATCTGGCTTGAACAAAGGTGGCAACCGTGATTGTCTAAATGCGTCTATACATGCGCTTGAGTATGTATGTGTCTCTTAGTTTGGGAGCAAGGGGGTTGTGCTGGTCGGTGCATGGGTGAAGGGTGCATCTTTGTGTGCATGTCTTTGTGTCATGCGTACCTACTCTGCGTCCTCTGCGTACTCTGTGCTTGTGTTTGTCCTCTGTCTGTGTGTGTGAAGGTTGTGTGTATGTCTGAGGGTGTGAAGGCTATATTTGCGGGTTTCTGTGTGTCTTTTATATGTGTCTGTGTGCTTGCGTTTGTCAGTTGTGTGCGTGTGTGGAGGTTGCTTGTGTGCAATGATGGGTACAGCCGGTTTACGCCATGCAAACATCCATTCCAGGAGTTTGTCTGTGCACATTTGGCGACTAACACATGGGTTCCGGAGTAGCTTAGTACCCTAACCCTCTTCAGAAGTCAGACTTGCTTGGCAACCCAGAAATTCTCAGAAATAATGTTTGAGTTTTCTTTTATGAATGCCTAGAACTACTGAATTTTTAGTCCATTTATCAAAGATATAGTGCTGAAAATCGCACCAAAAAAATGCCAATTTTTAAAAATTTCTTCACGGGGGAGAACCCCCCCGAACCCCCCTTATTGCCGTCGGGCTCGCTCGCTGCACTCGCTCGCATGAGTTGATTCGCTCTGCATACGCCGCACCAGTTTCAAATTCCACCCGCCGCCCCTGCTTACGTCAACTAGCACCTGACTTTATCGTTCTTGTTCAGTGGGGGACTACGAAGTCCAGCAGCCACTGTGCCCCAGGATGTGGTCCCTGACAACAACGTCCACCTGTGTTTCACAGCGCTATAAAGCGCGCCGGCGAGCCTCGTGGCGCGGGACGCGCGCCAGTAAAGCTCGGGTCAAGGGCAGGTCCGTTCTACCCCGTCAGCGCCTGACAGAGGCTGGGTTGGTCCATCCCCCTTGGTTTGCCCTCAGGCTCAAATGTACTGTGTGACTTTTAGCTGATCCTTAACGGCCCATCAGGGTTCTGAGCTTTAGAATTATTGCGACGCCACAGCAAACGGAGACGTTGTTTCTTGCTGCCTTTGTGTTGGTTTGTCTTTGTTAACGCCTGCATTGTGACTTACGAGGCGGGCCCGGCGCTTGGCAGACCGACTGGGACAAAATCGGTTCTCACACTGAAATGGGAAAGCGCAAAGCATCGGATCCCTCACAGGGAACTGCAAAACACAGCAAGGCCACGACAGGCCCTGGAAATTGCACCCTCAACGAAACCGCCCAGTTAATAGAATTTTAAAAAAAAACAGCTCAGACTATTTCAAATTACTTTAAAAAAAAAAAACGGCACTGATGCACATTGATGCTTATTGCTAGTAAGTGTCCGGAAATTGAACAGCAGGTGCAAAACATGCCTAATGATCCACTTTTAGGATCATCTATACCTTGCAATAGTCGATTCCTTCCCCTGCTGGAGTTAGACAAGGAATCCGTGACCCCTGTTGTCACCATGGCGCGGGTTCATACTTCGACTTCTCTCGCTCTACCTGTGGCCGATATGGCCACCTATGTGCCCCTTATCATGGAGTTAAAGGCGCAGGTAGGGGAGCTCAAGTCCATGTTAGGCCAGGAATTTCTTAAACTGGATCAGGATATTTCGTGCAGGGGAATGAGCGCTCAAACACGGGATGCAGAATGTGATAGTTGGGTAACTAACTTGGCAATTCAAACTCAAAACCCTAATAGGGGATCCAACACCAAAGGCCCATTTGGCGATTTAGGCTTGAGGCACTCCAAAGATTCTAGGGGAAGCCTCTTAAGGACAGCATATCTGAGACAAGTTAGACCTGGCAGCTCTCAGGGCGTGCACCCCCTGGCTCAACCAGTAGCTGCCTTGGTATCTACTGGCAGCTTCAACTACGACTTATCTCCCTCTGTCCCCTCTGGCACTGATAACCAAAAAAGGTATAATTACGCAGTGGTGAACTCCTTGCCTGTGACTTGCCTAGTGATGACTAATGTCCCGACACTGCCAAGTCTGAATAGATTCAAAGACGAGGAGTCCATCCAAGTCATCCACTGGATAAGGCACGTGAGGGGCTGACGATTGGTCATTAGAGCCGGCATAATTAGGGCTAGGAGATGTTCTGTAAGTGCCTCGCCTTATGATATTATAGAGCTGTGCTTCAGGGATAGGTATATTGCTGATGGTCTTGTTGCCTCAGATATTAGGTCTTGCCCCCCAAACCGTAGGGATGGAAGCCAGCAGGCCCACTCCCCCTTGTCATCTAGTGGGTCCATGCTTAGGCCCCTCAGAGTTGGACAAAAATGATTGACAGACGGTAGGCACTGGCTCCATTTTATATGCTTCAACACAGCCTAAGCTTGTTCCTACGAATTACTTGCTTGGCATGAATCCGCAGGTTTTGGCTCCAGTAGCATTTATTAAAACCATTGGTGTAGGTAGGGATAGCTTGACTGACTCTAACACCTCAAGTAATTGTCATCCTTGGAACATATCATTGACTGTACCCTCAGTAGACGCAGCTTTGGATTCCCAACCAATAGTTGAGTTGGGTTCAGCTAGCCCAGCTCTCGCTGGTAGTGGGTCAATATTGCTTAACGCAGAATGTAATACAAGCTTAACCTCAGAGACAAGTCCTCAAGCGTCTATTAGTATTTGTGGAAGGGAGTCTACAGTCAAGATGGGAGTAGCTATTCCACCATGTGATAACAGTGGCCCGCCTCTGCCAAGTTGTATGCAATTCAATTCATGACCAGTGGCGGCTCCCAGAGGGAGTGCTGCGGGGCGGGGAGGGGCTGGGTGGGGGAGTAGTGGAGTCGGACATACGACGGGCAGGAGTAAAGTAAGTAAATAAATAAATAAACCTATTTACCTTGCGCTCGCTGCATCGCCAACTCGGCGATGCAGCGAGCGCAAGGTAAATAGTTTTATTTATTTATTTACTAACTTTACTCCTGGCCGTCGTATGTCCGACTCCACTACCCCCCAACCCAGCCCCTCCCCTGCCCCTCCCCCACCCCACCGCCCCGCAGCACTCCCTCTGCGAGCCGCCACTGTTCATGCCCTAGTGGGGCCTCTTCAATCATCTAGTAGCCATCTTGCTAGCCAGTCACTTTCGCAGACATCAATTCTTTCTTTGAACATGGCAGGCCTTAGGGATAATTTAATGCAACCCCAATGGTGTGAACTAATTGAGGATTGTGACATATGCCTGCTTCAAGAAACATGGAATGGTGAACCCTTATATAAACTGGAATATTTAGCTTATTACACTCCAGCCAAGCTCAGTAAGGTTGGGAGGCCTGCAGGCGGGATAACAATATGGGTGAATGTAGGAAGCTGGCTCTGTATATACTTTATCAAACTAAGGTATAGTGTGCACAGTGTCCGGTGGATCCCCAGAGGCTTTACAGAGGCACAAGTAGATAATACCAATGCTCTCTTTTGTGGTATTGTGGTCGAGCAGTTAGTCTTATCAGAATCAGAGGGCTGTGTTAAGCATTTGTTGTACACACTCAGGCAAGAAATGATTACACACACTCAATGACTTAATCCGAGACCAATTGATTGTAAAAATATAATTTTTTGTATGTTTATTACGTAGAACCAAAGATACTTTGTTGCAGTAAAATACGTTTTGTAATATCACAGTTTTTAAGCATAAAAAGTAGAAAGTGCATTTTTCAAAGAGTTCAATGTTAACCTGTGGAAGGAAAACTATTAAACAATTTCACAGGTAAGTACACAACTTACAAATCCAGTCTTCGGGTTTCAGGACCAACACTGGGCAGGCGTCAGGTAAGGGTAGAGACTTCACCACCAGCGGCACTGGGGCGCCCGGGTGCAGAGGTCAAATTTGGTCACTGGGCCCATTGTTAGTGAATGGAGACTGGGGGCCCACAAAGAGGTGCCCGTTGCCGGTAGGTAAAATCGGAGTTGGGGGTCAATCTCCTGGGGTTAGGGCCAGCAGTGGGGGAGCCATGAGGCAGCACCAAATACACACCTTCAGTGGCACAGAGGCTGCCTGGTTCGGAGTGCCAACACAGCGTCAGGCGTTTAATGCAAAGCAATGGAGATAGAAGGTCTTGAACAAAGGCTGCAGGCTCAGACCAGGAGGCTTGACAAAGGGAACCGGTGGCTCTGGAGGTAAGTTGGGATATTGAAGGGTACCTGGGCACCGTCGGTCGGGGGGCTGCGGGTGAAGGGGTGTCCTTTGAGGTCGAAGATTCTTACAGGAGCCGGTTGAGGTAGGGGGACCCTTCGTGTTGAGGCTGGAGGCGTCGTTGTGGAGTCCAGGAGAGGTCACTCTGGGATGGACTTGAGCTCAGGACCACTGGGGAACCTTCTTAGCACTGGTGGGCCACTTGGACTCTGGCCGGAGGCGTGGGTGCAGAGGTGGGTCCGGAGGGCTGGCTGTGTGGTTCAGCGGGGCACTGGAGCTCTTATTCTTGATTTCTTTTTGGACAGGGCCGCTGTCCTCGGGAGTTCTTGGTCTTTAGGGAAGGCAGGCAGTCCTCCCAGGGTTTGTGGAGGTCGCTGGGCCTGAAGGATGAGTTGCTTTTTGGAGCAGGTTTCTTTGAGGGCTGCAGACAGGCCGGTAGGCCTGGGGCCAAGTCAGTTGTCTGGAGTCTTCACCACTGCATGGCTCTTCGGTCCTTCTTCTTCTTTAGGTCACCAGGAATCTGAGGATCAAGGTTCAGGGGTGTCCCTAAATACTCAATTTAGGGGCGTTACAAGTACTGGCAGTTAGTAGCCAATGGGCTACTTACCTTTAGGGTGACTACCCCGCTTGTATGTCCAATCCCTTTGGGAAGGGGGCATACCCCTAAACCTATTGGCTAAAATCCTCACATCCAATATGGAGGATTTTCAAAGGAGGGGGTCACTTCCGCTCAGGACACCTTAGGGATTGTCCTGGCTAGGAGGGGACACACCTGTCCGGATTACTAATTTTCCAGCTGACCTTGCCGCCAAAAGTGGAGCTTGGTCAGGTGGGGCGGGCATCTCCACTAGCTGGAGAGGCCCTGGTTAACATAATAAAGGGAAGGAAGCCTTTGAGGCTCACAGCCCTTGAATGCTGTTCCTGCTAGAGGGTAGGTGTAAAGCACCTCCACCCAGAGCAGGCTTTTTTCTGACCCTTGAGAACACAAGGCTCCCACCTCAGGGGGTCTGAAACAAGTCTGGAAGTGGCAAGCTGGTGCAGACCAATCAGCTATACGCTAGAGGGTTGGTCGTTTTTCAGCGGGTATCTCTAAGATGCCATCTGAATGCATTTTATAATAAATCCAACACTGGCATCAGTGTAGGTTTATTATATTGAGAAATTTGATACCAAACTTCGTAGCATTCAGTAAAGCCATCATGGAGCTGTGGGGTTCGTAATGACAAACTCCCAGCCCATGCACTCAGTATGGCTTCACTGCACTTACTATGTCTGAGAATGGACTCAGACACTGTAGGGGCATTTTGTTCATGCAACTATGCCCTCACCTGTGGTATTGTGCACCCTGCCTTAGGGCTGTAAGGCCTGCTAGTGGGGTAACTTATCTATGCCACAGGTAGTGTTTTGTAGGAATGACACACAGCACGGCCAACCTGGAAATGCAAATCAGCCCTGGCGATTAACTCGGACCGGCTGGGGAGGGAGAGGGGGGGCTGCGGCAAAACCAGCCCCCAGTAACAAAAACGGCCCCACTAGTCCAAAACCGCCCCCCACCCTTCCAGTCCACCGGGAAAACACCCAGTGCACGCTACGACCAGTCCGGCCCTGGCACACAGGGATGTGTGGCATGTCAACTCTTAAGTTTTAGCTGCACCTAAACACACAGTCTGTAATGGCAGTGTGTATGTGTTTGTTGAGGAGTCTCTGAGGGTGGCACAATACATGGTGCAGTCCTTAGAGGCCCTCTCTGATCTCATGGCCCTTGGTACCACTGGTACCTTTTGCAAGGGGCTTATATGTGTGCCAACTGGGAACACAAAGGTACAGTTTTGGGAATAGAACACTGGCACTGGGAACCTGATTAGTAGCAACCCGGTGCACATTCAGTCAAAGTTGCATTAGAGTCAGGCAAAAAGTGGGGGTAACCATGCAAAAAGGGGCTCTTTCCTACAGGGATGTCCTCTCTAAATTGCAAAATTCAGAAATTAGAAATTGATAGCCTGGATATTCTAGGCATTGAAGTAAAAATGGGCAGCAACTGTAGTGCTACACTTTTTAATATTTATGCTAGAAGAGTCATGGGTGGCCTAGCTTCTTTCTACGACCATACAAGCTCTTGAGGCCTTTCTGGAAAATTATCAGTCATGCTCAAATTTGATTCTTGCTTGGGATTTTAACACTACCTTTGAGCCCCTTGATAAGGAAGACGTCAAACGTACAGCAGAGGAGGATGAATTATGGGCCATTCCCCAGCTGGTCATTGCCCCAGTGAAAAGGTGGACGCAGGCTGCTATTCAATTAAAAACTCCATCTGTTGAAATAAGGGTTAGGGCCATTTAATAACCAAATTTCACAGGGCCGAATTGACTACATCCTGGGACTTGAGATTATAATGTCTAGTAGAGGATATGATTATTCGGGAAAGAGTGGATAGTGACCACCATCCATTATGCCTTACAATGACTGCCCTCTTTGATGAACATATAGTAGCCTCTGCGCCCCTAACCAGCACTGGAGATATTGTGCATATGTCTGACAGACGTTGCCTTAAATGGCACCAAGAGGCTGTGAATTCAGAAATCTGAGCCAATATCAGAAAGGACGTACAAGATATAATGCCGGAGTTAGTAGAGAGTTGCTGCAAGGGCAGTGATCTGATATTTACTAGCGCCCTCCACACAAACCTTTTTGAGCACCTAGCAGCTTATGTTATAATTCCTCCTAGAGCTAGAAAAAACGTAATCTGTAAGAACAACAATTGGCTTAACAGGGAGTGCAGGTATCTAAGGCGCTCCCTGGCTAAGGCGATTAAGCTGAAAAATATTGCTGTGATCTCTGCCACTAGAAAGGCATATAAACTTAGTATGCATAAAGCCAAGAAAGAATGGAATGATCATAGATGGCGGGACCTAGCAGAGACATGCCTAACTAAGGACCACACCCGCCTTTGGCAGCTGGCACCAGGTCCTGAGCCTTCTAACCATGTCTCCTCCTCTGATTGGGTCACTCACTTTTCAGCCCTATACTACGATGATGTCTTTAGAAATTCTGAGGGAGTTTCGCTGCACAGCAGTTGGTTGAACTTTACTACACCAATGTTTACTTTTGCTGACGTCACTGGTTCTCTAACCACTTTCACTAGAGGCAGGTCTCTGGGACCTGACGTGCTACCAGTAGATTTGTTTTTACATGATATAGTCGTCTGGGCTGAGTATATACTAACTCTTGCGAATGCCATTGCTATGAGTGCTCCTATCCCAAACTCATGGAAGGGTGCCGAGGTAGTACCCATCTACAAAAACGGCTACAAGAGCCTGCCTGTCAATTATTGGCCTATTATTTTAGTTGACTGGCTACAAAATGTTTTCTGTCGTATGGTGTTAGCAAAAATTCAGCATTGGATCATTAAGAAAGACATCTTGAGTCTGTTACAAGCTGGGGTTCGAGCAAAAACTTCCACTATTGACCAGGTCTTTCGATTCATTACTGTGTACTGGAAGACAGTTTTGATCTGCAGAGGTAACTTATATATTGCCTTTGTCGATCTAAAAACTGCATTTGACTTCATTCTCCGCCTAAGGCTGTAGCAGGTTCTCAAGGCAATTGGCATGCCCCATGAAATACTATGTTTAGTGACCCGGTTACATGATAAGAACTTTGCTCGAGTGCGTTGGGGCAACCAGCGCCAGTTAACTGACAAGATTCCGGTGTTGGAAGGGATCCCTATGGCTGTATCTTAGTCCCTACCCTGTTCTCTTTATATATAAATGATATTGTGCATGTTCTCTCTAGAATTTCAGCAGATGCTCCTTCTATAGCTAATGCTAAGACACCTATACTTTTATTTGCTGATTAAATATTGGTGATCTCGAAAACCCCTACTGGTTTGCAAAAACTTCTTGATAGCTTTTGTGGTTTCTGCTCGGAGCATGGTTTAGCGATCAACATAGCCAAAGCTAAATTTATGGCATTTAATCATCACAAAAAGTTTAGAGGGAACATAGTGCTAGTGGGCAAGACACTGGAGAGAGTTGATTCTTTTGATTATTTGAGCATCAAACTTGCATCTAATATGTCCTGGTGACCACACATAAACATGGCATCCATAAAACATAGGCAGATTGCTGGTGCAATCTAAGAGAGCATTGCGCTTCTTTCACAAAGCCTAATGCACCTGCACTCCAAATCTATGTGGCAAAGGCTCTGGGAGCGGCCCTTTACAGAGCTAAGCTATGGTGCTTCACTGGTATTATCGGCTTGGAGAGATTTGAGAGTACAATTTTAAGATCACTAACCTCACTTCCACCTAGCACTCCACTTAGCATTGGGCATGGACCTAAAGAAGTTAGCCCACAAGGCAGTCCTACATTCATTGTTCTATTGGAGAAAAATTTGGGTTACCACTGAGTTGGTGCATTATGCTGCAGCCTTGGAAGACATCATTAGGGTGGACAGATTAAAAAATATCCCCTGGCTGTCTTCAATCAAAAAGCTCCTGACTTCCCTGGGTTTCAATGATCTTTGGTCACATCCATCGTCTTCCCAAATTCCTCCCAAGGAAGTAAGAAAGAAACAGTATTGGCTGCATGTCCTTCAGAGAGAGAAACAAAAAGTAACTGGCTACACCTTGACTAGGGAGTTCTTGGACTTTAAGCCCACTCATGGTTTAGAGCAATATCGGGACCTGATAACTGTACCATTAGATACGAAACTATATCATCAATTTAGAGTGGACTCATTACCTTTAAAGCAATTGGTAGCAAAGAGGGTCGGTATACATTCTACATTTTGCCCCTTCTGTAATGATCAGAAAGAGTCCGTCCCACATGTGTTATTTGTCTGACATGCATACACACAATTTAGATCTGCATGGCTTGCACCGATTTGTAGGCAACTGGGTACTTCTAGCCACTCAGCTGCTTAACAAGTACTAAGAATTGATACTCATCCTTTGTATGCTTGTGCGGTAGCAAAATATTTGGGTTTAATGTGGACAAAGAGAAGGAATAATTTGGAAGTATTGTAGTGTAGCTCCTATTTCCCTAATAGGCTCTGCGCATTGGAATAATATATCCTATAGGTTTGACATAGGACTAAGGTCAGTATGTCCCTATCGAGTATATTAAACTTAATTACTTGTGCCAGCTAGCTCAGAGGCCACTAGAAACTCCTTGACAACAAGAAGGGAGTAGTTTCTGGCAGCCGCAAAACATGACCACTATGTTTCCCTTTAGAATCAGAACGTGTCCCAGAGTCGTGGAAACAATAGATAACTATTTCACTCAGCTCAGTCGTGCATGCTTAGTTTTCTCCAAGTTACACAGAAAGGAATAGACGGGCGTTTTCAATAAAAGATTTATTGAACAGTCTTGTTTCTGGTGTAAGTAAAATGTGCTGTTACGATCACAAGACAGTATGCGAGATAAATAATGTACAGTGTGAGCAGTAGAAATAAATAATACTGTGATAGCATTATCTTTTTAGTACATATGCGGTTACATAAATAACACAGACTAAAAATGCGAGTACTCATACGATGCGTTGCTAAGCTAGTTCTACCCCAATGTGCCTAACCTAACTTAGGTGTAGGGAGAGGTATGAAGTAGGTGAAGTATTCCTTACTATGGTATACTAAGAGTATGTTAAGACTAGTATGCCTAGTATGCCAAGAGTCCCTCTAGGTTCTTATCAGCTCCATACCTGAAGAATGAGAGAGGTTGGAATCTCTTTGCCAGACTCGAACTCCAACACCCCGCAAGGGAAGTTAGATCACTGGAAGCTGGATTCTCTGCGTGCAGGGATGACAGCGTCTTCTCAGTGCGTCAGGCCGGGAAACGGGCTCCTCTGAAGTCGAGGTCTCCTCTAGTTTACAAGGGCTAGGGAAGGTATATTTATACCTGAGAGTACCTAGGAATGTTTAGTATTGACGTGAGTCGGACAGCGAAAGACGTCATGAATGAACCCCTAAGGAATAACGGTTCATACATAATATATGAGTCCTTGAAGAAATCGATAGTCCTGGACTAGGGAAATTCCCGCATTCTAAGGGTCTGTTCTTCATGTACTCGTTGTGACGTTAGGGTGGACGGATGTCGGAGACCATGCCTGTATTTGGAGTGCATGGTTTAATGCCTAAATAAGGGCTGGGATTTTATGCCTATATAAGGGCAGGGCGAATTGTGCCTATATAAGGACATGATACTGGAAAGCCCGTTTATGGACACCCTAAGAGGAATACAACACCCACTCCACTTTCGTGTATACGATAATACTAAAATGCTAAACATTTAAAATGCTAAACATAAAATAGAGTACCGCATATTTTAAAAAATATTTCCTAAAAGTATTAAAAAACATAGTAAAAAATGCAAAAGGTACTGTACATTTGAAGCAAATGCTTTTCATTTCAGGCATAAAGTTCGAAAATAAATGCAATTGGAATGAATATAAGCAGTAATATTTACATGTGACAAAAAAATGATCGATAAGTTGTTCGAAAAATCAAAAGTCATTTCATGTCATGAAAATTAATGAACTGTGTTAGACACACAAGATGACTAAGTGTCCGTGGAAGTACCGCCAAGTCTGTACTATAAGGCTAGTTCTACTTTAAGCAGATTGAAGTGCCATTTTCGTTCGAAAAAATGGGGAAAAGTTCAATTTTGGTAGAGTTCCAAGTTTTTGTAGAATGAAGGCCAAATTGTTACTGCATCTCTGGAACACTGTATGCTGAATCAGAGTCAGTTTACGGGTCTGGTGTAAACATGAGATCATCTATTTCTATAGACAAAACATCATCCACTGTAGTTGGTGTTAGTTGGAACACCTCGTGAAGCAGGTTAATTGCACAGAGATGGGAAGCAT
This sequence comes from Calotriton arnoldi, assembly GCA_963921515.1. Lineage (NCBI taxonomy): Eukaryota > Metazoa > Chordata > Amphibia > Caudata > Salamandridae > Calotriton > Calotriton arnoldi. Next base: position 74,197 of record CAWUFW010004258.1, on the reverse strand, counting down.
TGCTTTCAGCATTGGTCGCAGCAGCAATGTTCGCGTCCGTTGTTACCTGTGTGCCTGTAGTTCTTTCTCGTACCTCAGCAGCAGCCGGAAGCGTCTGTGAGATCTCAATGAATGCTGACATCAGGATAGAAAGCCTCTGGGGACAACACATAGCATGGGCCGTTATCTGGTCCAGCAGAGTATCGACATCCATTGGCGTATCCGATGGAAATGTTAGACAGGTGTCCAACACGCATTCTACACCGCATAGCAGGCATCGTAGAACAGGTAAGATGCAATCTTGCCAGATTGGTCCGAATGACAGGAACCAAGTTGTATTAAGGTCCCGTAGACGATTTATGCCCAAAAGCTCTACTATTCGCTCACGGCACTTTCGTTCAAGGAGAGCTTTCTCCATTTCGCTCGGAGTGATGTCTGCGAAGAGGCTGGCCATAGCGCAATAGCAGGAAGAGAAATAGAATTCCGGCAACAAGTGCTAGAATTAATGGTATGCCACCAAACACCGAATGTGCAAAGTTTGGGATGATTCCGAGTATTGCCTGGAAAGGTGCTAACAGACCGGAGCAGATGCTCTTAAATACATGTATAATGCCAGTTGTATCAGACATGTTGAAGATACGTGATATCATTTCTACGAAATGTATAGGGCAGTTTGTACGTATTAAAGTCTGTATCTCAGCCGAAGTCCTTGCTATTTGTAGATAATAGGTTTCTTTGGCCGAGGTCAAAGGCACTGTTTGCTGTAAAAGCATGGCTTTCATTCTGCTCAAAGTATCAAATCTTATAAAAGAGACGTTCAGCGAAGGCCATAGAGGCGACTCCCTGACTGTGTCTATTGGGGTAAACAATACTTGCATACAGCAAGTGACCCTGGAGTTGACCGTTACTAGATATGGGATGCCTGGCAACATGCCGCAGCAACTTTGATCATTCAACATGAGGTAACTCCCATTAGAAAGTTGTCCAAACGTTGGATTAATTACAGCAGCTGGTGTACCCTGCTGATGGCAAGACAAATTTGCCACAGAACCATTACAAGCCCCGTGTAAAGAAATGTCCTGACATATAAGTGAACCGCTTAGTGCACGTTTACAGTTTGTACCGCTCAAAAACACTTCACGATCCCCACTCCAACATCTATATGTATACGGTAAATCCCAAGATGTCTTAATGTATTCCTTACCCAACCTTTCATATTTGCCTGCTTGCATTTGTCTGAGGCAATACTGAAACTGAAAAGTAGTCACAGGTAGTGTGATTTTGCCATGAATAAGCCATTCTGTAGCTGGTTTTTCTGCCACTGTGAATGGTAACTTTTCCAGTTTTTCAGTGCTCAGCACTGTATACCTTGCTCCTCTTTGTGCCAATTCGATCTGTTTATCAGTGAGATTGTATTCTGCAAACAGAGCCGTTGTGTTGATAAAACGCCAAGGCACATAGCCAGCTTGCAAAGATTGCAGCGTCCAGCTTAATAACACAATAGAACGTAATTGAGACTGGCCTTGTTGTAACATCGCCAAATCTTGTTCTAGTATGTCGATAGCAGAGGATACAATGCCATCCAATGAATATATTCTGGAGGACAAAGTTGTTAAACCATTGTCGACCACAGAGAGTGTTTTCTCTAAATTAATACGATCAAGTTCACGTATTCGTTCTGCAGCCTCCATCTGTGATACTTTCCATGCTTCATTATAGGCAGCATAAATGCCGGCATATATGAAACATTTTTGACGCGGTTTTCTTGGTCCAAGCAAGAATTCCCTAAGATCTGCGTCCTTTTTAAGTAAGGTTAAGTGTTGTTTCACATCCTGTAGTGTAGACTTATGCAGCCAATCGAGGCATAATTTTCCTACACTGTATGTTGTTACTACCCCCGGATGTTGTCTTTGGACGTATCTTGGGTCTGGCCTATGAATAGTAAAGCCCTGAGTTTTTTTCAGGAATCTTTCCTGACAGTTATTCGTGTCTGTGGGCCAGATCAACCATTTTTTCCATTCAGGATTAGATCTGTTGAGTTGTAGTATATTGTCAACTGTCACCACTGCCCGTGTATTATTATCAGTGGCAGGTGTTGGTACAGAAGGTGTGTTCATCTCTTTGATCTTGGCTAATCCAAGACAAGATATTTGTTGGATGGTTTCATTCAAAAACATTATTTGTTCAGGGATGATACAGGCTCTAAATAAAGCTTCTATCCCCTGCACTTGCCAATCTTTAGTACCCCACACAGTTTTTGTGTCTATTGTGTCTTTCCAAAAGTCGAAACCCTGTCTAGACAGTTGGGCATTAAATAATGCAGAGTAAATCTGTTTTGTATTTGTTAACATAATTTTCAGTCCTGTCTTGTTTACATTTTTATAGTAAAACATTTCTGGATCAGATGTATTGTAACCTGAAAAATATGGAAATTTACTAGCAAATGTTTTTGAACTACCTTTAGGTGGTGTAGGACAATGTTCCCATTGGTTAAACATAAACACATTTCTTGGATATGCAGATTTATGCAAATAATGATGACCATAGTGGTTATAACAATACATTTGTTCATAGTCTGATGAACCCTCTAAATATTCATTTTTAGAAAATGCAGCAGATTTTTCTAGGTCAAACATTATGTCATTAACAGTCTCAAAGTCCCAATCATCAGAATAGGTACTGGACGTAATTAGATCACTTAGTGAAATTTTAAACAAATGTGGAATGTTCAATTGTTCCGTCGGACCGAATATATCAAAATCTGTTTTGTCCCACACTATACCATCCTATAGAGGAACAGCTGTGATGTTCACTGATGACAAGTCTCTTGCTTCACGATGGGAGGATTTATGAGGTTTCAAAAGTATGTTCACGTCTTTTCCTTCAGTATTCACATGGATGTATCTGCCACTTATAAGCACGCTCACAGTTGTTACCAAAGCTAGCCAGAGCAGGAAAACAAAAAGTCCAGATGTAATCCAGAGTTCAATCCATGGTGAAACCAAATAAGTCTTTTTCAGAAAGTGAAGAAAGTCTTGTACTTGCTGCTTGAATTTGAATGATGCTGGCGTCGTTTCAGGTTCACTGGGATCTTCTGAGAACGTATCAAAGTCAATGAAATAGCCAGAAGCAGTCCTATCAATTGTTGGAATTGCATCAGGATTTGTGGAAATCACTGGAACCAGTTCATCACTTGTTACGTTGGTGTAGACAGGTGTATTTGGACGAACTGTTACTTGGTGTTCAAGAGGGATGAGTTCCATAGCGTTGTTGCTTAGGCCTTCATCAGTTTCAGCTGAATTCTCTATGGTTATCAGTCTTTCAGTCTGAACCTCTTTGATAGTAGCGAGAGGAGTGCGTCTGCTACTAGGTCGGAGTCCACGAGGCCTACTATTTAGTATTGGCCACATACTGTGGTTTGATCAGGTCGATGGACACAAATCTTTTCTCCTTTCTTCCAGCAAGGGGCGGCAGAAGTACTGTTCTTGTTCCTTGAACTGCTAGGACAGGTACTGGTTGTCTGTAAGAAGGTCCAAATTCCTTCTTGTCCGAAATTTTTTCTCTGACTAGATCCCCAATTTTTGGAATCCAGACAGGCCTTGCTGGGACCGCCGATTTTTCCCCAGTGGTGGTTGGCTGTAGGAGTACGTTGCTTTGTTTCGTTCTTAATTTGTTTAAGTCCTGTAAAACAGCCAAACGATCTTTGATATCAAAAGGTTTATTTTCCACCACTGTGCCTACGTGTTCAAGGTCCGGTACCCACATTCTTGTCCCAAATAGGACCTCATATGGAGTGACCCCCCCTAGAGAACTTCTTGGCAGATTATTCAAAGAGCGTTGTACCCCACTAAGGTGTTTGACCCACCCATCACCCGAACCTAATACTCTAGCTGTTATAGACTGCTTTATGTCTCGGTTTTTCCTCTCCACAACCGAATTTCCCTCAGGATGGAATGGAGAGGAGTACCGCAATGCAACGCCCAGACAGGCCATGGCTTCTTTGTAAGCCCTAGAGCTAAACGCAGGACCCTGGTCAGAATGTAGCGTGCCTATTGCGTATATGCCGATAAAGACTCGCAAATCTTTTATAACAGTTCGAGCGTCAGCTGAGCGCTGAGGCCATAACCATAGGAACCTAGAGCATGAATCCACTGCAACCATGATATATTTATAGTTACCGTCCCTTTGCAAGGGACCGCAGTGGTCCAGGTAAACCCAAGCTAATGGTTTATCTGAAATTAATAGGGGTGTCTGCGCAGGACGTTTCACTGTTGAGACTTTCATCTGTTGGCAAATATCACATTCTAAAACATAGTTTTTAGTTTGTTTCCGAATGCCAGGCCACCAATATCTTTGCTTGAGTAAAGATACTGTCGCTGAAACACCTGCATGGGCAGAAGCTATCCCTTCGTGTGCTGCTAGGATTAGTCCTAATCGGCATTCCTTGTTTGGAATTACCCTATCCCCCACTCCAGGGATTTGAGCAAAAGGAACGTTGTTCGCATCAATTACATAAGAGTACTTGAGTGGACACTTTTTTGGTAACGCTGCACTGCTGCCTTTGCTTGAAGCCTTGACAGCCAACATTATCTCACCGTCTATTTTTGTTTTTGAATGAGCGATCGCAGCTACGGAAGCCGTCTGCACAGCCCCCTTTGCGGCTTCATCAGCCAATGAATTCCCTGCAACGTGAACGCCATCACGTTGATGACTCAGTGTGTGGATCACGTGAGCCTTTGGTAGTTCGTTTTTCAACTGAACTACTTGTTCCCAAAGCATTTTGTGCTTTATTGTGCCACCTTTCGCATCTTTGAAACCATTTTCAAGCCAGTTTTGTATATAGTCATTATACGACTGAACACAGTAAAAGGAATCGCACACTATTAGTGTGAGGAATTCTCGATCTGTACTTTCAAGTGCCAGTTTGAATGCTTGTAGTTCAGCTCGCTGAGCTGTACAATCCCCTAGAGATTGTGTTTTAGTGACCATAGGTCTGAAGATGCCATTTCGCATGCGACCTTTAACGATAGCACACGCTGCACTGTAAGCTTGCTTACTCCCTATTGCGGGTTGTGCGGATCCGTCAGTGTAAATTATGAATTCGTACTGATCGAGAGGCAGAATTTCAGTAGGCAGGGGACATTCATGTTCATATTGCAGGAATGCTTGTGTTTTTAAATCTGGATCAAAAACATATTCAACATCAGTTGCAGCAAGAGAATTAACCCATTGTATCCATCTCGGATGTAATGCTTTAGCATTTGGAATGCTTGCTTTTGTGACCGCTTCTAAAGCCGGTACTGGGGTTACGACAATAATGCGTTTCCCTCGGGCTAAGGCTCTTTCTTTTGCTACAGCGGTTTGAACTGCTGTTAGAATTTTTTCAGTTGAACTGAAGCGCATTTCCGCTTGTGTGTACAAATGAGATTTGTATGCGATTGGTATTTTCTCACCCTCATTGAAGGTTAAGTAGGTGAATCCGCATTGACCCGAAATTATTCGGATCACCAAATTGCGTTGACTTACGCGTGTTTGTAAGTGATTTGTTGCTAACATGTTAGCCTGGAGTGAACGCAAGCTTTCTGTGTGTTCCTGTGTCCAGTTTCTGATTGAAAAATCAGGTTTGATTAATGCGTAGAGAGGTTTAACCCTTTCTGCGTAATTTAGAATGTATGTTCTTCCAAAATTTAGGAAACCCAGGATGGATTGTAAGTTTTTAGCGTTTTTGGAGGTTGGAGCAGCGCACACTTTTCTAAAAAGTTAGCTGCCAAGCTCTTGCCTTCACTTGAAAGCTCATATCCTAGAAATAGGACATTGAGATGGGCAATTCTGGACTTTTTAAAGTTGAATTTGTAACCCTCAGAGGCGAGACCCAGTATAATGGTGCTCACCCTGTTCAAGTGTTTTTCCAGGTCATCGTCTGTCAGATAAATGTCATCGACATAGGACAATGCCTCATTGTCATAAATTTGTAGTAACTCCGTTACCCTCGCTGAGAATAAACCTGGGCTGTACTTGAACCCTTGTGGGAGTCGACAAAAGTGACGCTGGGTCCCCATTATGGAGAATGCTGTTAAGTACCTGCTTTCAGGTGCTATGTTTTGACAAAAGAAACCATTTGAGATGTCTAATGTTGTTTTATATTTTTTACGCACAATGTTATTCATTAATGCTGTGCTATGTGCATTTTCCACTGCAAAAGTTTTAGAACAAGTGTTTAGGTGTCTGTAGTCCAAAACTAGACGATATGTATTGTCTGGTTTGGAGACAGGAAACAAAGGATTGTTCATTGAGGAGGTGCATGTTTCAATCACCCCTTGATATTCAAGTTGATCTAGGATCTCCCTGACCTGTTTTTTAGCTTCTTGCTTTATTGGGTACTGCCGTTGTGCAGTTGGTTCATGTTTCAGTTGTATTTTATGGTTAGGTGAGTCCTCATCCCATCCTACATGATTTTTATATAATGCTGGGGCCTGGGCCACTGCCCATTTCCTGGCATATGTATATTTTAGGTGAATTGGAATATGGTTGGAGAAGGCAGGCATAATAATGTCCTCGCCATGTGGGCACTCCCTGACAAAATGTGGTGGCCAGTCCTTTTCCGCTAGAAGTATGTCATAGCCCTTTGATAGTCTTTCCCAAAAAAGTGCTTTCACCTGTCTAGGTTTGTCTCCCTCCATCCGGAGTGTTATTTCATATAACTTTTGTGGAGTACTAACCCTGGTGTCTACAGTCTCAACTGTGATGTACTCATTCAAGTCCACTATCTCCAGAAGTTCCCTCAGGTTCTGGCGAACTATTGTGACTTCTGCTGCACTGTCCAGCATGGTCTGAGCCCATTCTCCGTTCTTGAGTTGTGTTCTCAGTATTCTCGGCATGTCTGATCTTTAGACCTGCTACTTTCTTTTTGGAGAATTGAGGTTTTGCTCTAGTTTTTGGAGCGTGTTTGTCGTCTTTCGATTTCACGTGTTCTTCTCTGTGTTCCAATCGTCCTCTTCTTTCCGAAGTCTGTGATGAGATCTGAAAGGGACGAGAGGAACGTGTATCAGTATCTTGATACCTATCAGGTTTTCTCAAATTATCCCTATTCCTGAGGTTATACCTCCTTTCAGAGGGCTCCTTTTGAGGAGACCTACCTCGGGATTGAGAACGTTTCTCGTTTGATTTTTGTTTAGTAGATTCCCACTTCTTTTTAGAAGATGTAGGAGTTTGTTTGATTGAGTCCTTCTCAGGACTTTCAGATAGTTTCGGCTTCACTGGTCTTCCACCCAAACTATCTCTGCCTAATTCTGCATAAGATTGTTCTATTATTCAGGGTAGCTCTGTTTGATGTTCTGTAACATCGAATTCCCTTAATTTTTGGCGGTTCGCAACTGCTGCTGCCTCTCCTTTAATATTAGATAATATTATTGTTGAGACCTGGTCGAAATTTTTCAGTAATTTCATACCTAAATTCAGAGCAGGCTCTGCCCCGTATTCATTTTGAATTTGTTTGAGGACATCAGGTATTACCGCAATTGACGGAATGCCATGTGTTTTGGTATAGATGGCAGCAAAGACTGAGCCCCAAGTGGTGCAGTCTTCCAGTTGTGGTGTGATCCCCATTGGTAAACTGATTGTCAGTATTCTGTGTTTCTCATACGGGCTAGTATTTGGAAATACTGCTTCGATTTGAGTAATTTTTGAGCTATCCAGAACGGAATTTGCTCACGTTTTGTGGGCATTTTACCCATGACTGCGTATAGAGTCTGTGGTGTAATTTTTAGTGTATTCCCCTGTTGAGGAGTTTGATTTGGAAGTGTTAATGGTTGCTGGACTGTAAAAGTCTGCATGACATATTGAACCAATTGTCTGTAGATTTTTATTAACTCTTGTATTTGAGTAAGTAGTTCCTCATCTGACATTATATCCAGTTCAGGATGAGGTGTATAGCCGGCTAGAATCGGCCATGTTGCTCCTGGTCTACCTAGTGGACCGAGCCTAGTAATGTTTTTGTGATGTTTTAGGGCGCCTTTAAACCAGAGCTGATGCTCCTGGTATGTTAATGGAATTTCAATATCCTCGAAAGGAATGTATTCCTCTGGTGGATCATCTTCTTTGTAGAAGTGAAATGTGTGTGATATTGGATTGCATTCAGGAAATATTACCCATGAATAGAATACTTCTGTCTGAAAGGATTCATGTGCCTCTATCACGAAAACTGCTCTACCTCCTCTTGGCGGTAGGCCATGTTTTATAAGTTTTAGAGTGATGGCTCTTCTTAAGTTTTGAGGGATGTCTATAACACCCTCCTCGGTTTCATTTAAACCTGTATTGTTAAAAACTACTGCTTGGGCTGGATCAGCCGCAGCTCCACCGTTTCCGGTTTCAGTCTCGGAGCCAGGCATTTTGTTGTTTGAAATATGTAGAACAAGTTTCAAGGAAACAAAGATAAGGTGCACAATATTTTGGAACACTGTATCCTTCAACGTTGAGCAAACCAAACAGCTAATATATAGGGTACTGCCCTATGTAGCCGTGACGGATACTAAACCCTGCCCACTCCAGACGTCTTTTGGAGTATATGGGTAGGGGTCTTGAGAGAAAAAGCACGGCTGAGTTACTCAGTATCTAACGTGGAATTACCGCCTTACCAAACCGTTGGGCGCCATGTAGTGTAGCTCCTATTTCCCGAATAGGCTCTGCGCATTGGAATAATATATCCTATAGGTTTGACATAGGACTAAGGTCAGTATGTCCCTATCGAGTATATTAAACTTAATTACTTGTGCCAGCTAGCTCAGAGGCCACTAGAAACTCCTTGACAACAAGAAGGGAGTAGTTTCTGGCAGCCGCAAAACATGACCACTATGTTTCCCTTTAGAATCAGAACGTGTCCCAGAGTCGTGGAAACAATAGATAACTATTTCACTCAGCTCAGTCATGCATGCTTAGTTTTCTCCAAGTTACACAGAAAGGAATAGACGGGCGTTTTCAATAAAAGATTTATTGAACAGTCTTGTTTCTGGTGTAAGTAAAATGTGCTGTTACGATCACAAGACAGTATGCGAGATAAATAATGTACAGTGTGAGCAGTAGAAATAAATAATACTGCGAAAGCATTATATTTTTAGTACATATGCTGTTACATAAATAACACAGACTAAAAATGCGAGTACTCATACGATGCGTTGCTAAGCTAGTTCTACCCCAATGTGCCTAACCTAACTTAGGTGTAGAGAGAGGTATGAAGTAGGTGAAGTATTCCTTACTATGGTATACTAAGAGTATGTTAAGACTAGTATGCCTAGTATGCCAAGAGTCCCTCTAGGTTCTTATCAGCTCCATACCTGAAGAATGAGAGAGGTTGGAATCTCTTTGCCAGACTCGAACTCCAACACCCCGCAAGGGAAGTCAGATCACTGGAAGCTGGATTCTCTGCGTGCAGGGATGACAGCGTCTTCTCAGTGCGTCAGGCCGGGAAACGGGCTCCTCTGAAGTCGAGGTCTCCTCTAGTTTACAAGGGCTAGGGAAGGTATATTTATACCTGAGAGTACCTAGGAATGTTTAGTATTGACGTGAGTCGGACAGCGAAAGACGCAATGAATGAACCCCTAAGGAATAACGGTTCATACATAATATATGAGTCCTTGAAGAAATCGATAGTCCTGGACTAGGGAAATTCCCGCAGCCTAAGGGTCTGTTCTTCATGTACTCGTTGTGACGTTAGGGTGGACGGATGTCGGAGACCATGCCTGTATTTGGAGTGCATGGTTTAATGCCTAAATAAGGGCTGGGATTTTATGCCTATATAAGGGCAGGGCGAATTGTGCCTATATAAGGACATGATACTGGAAAGCCCGTTTATGGACACCCTAAGAGGAATACAACAGTATTGTGATACTTGAGTTGTGTGGGTCTTGTAGCCCATGACGACTCTGCTTATCTTTGTAATTTGCACTATTAGACGTTACATGTGAGAATTTATTGCATTGTGTCATTAACAAATGCTAATTGCTAGAACTTGTAATAGTAGTCATTCCGTTGCGAAAATTATTGCACCAGTTTGTTGGTTTTAATAGAGTTATGCTGCTTTTTGTACATCTTTTTAATTATCTCTGTGGATATTATTGTATTTTATCTATTTATAGTCTGCTTTTATTTCTTTGGCCGAAATAAAGTTATTTGAGAACTACAACCTCAACCTCTTTTCCACCTGTCCTGTTTGTTTCTTATGTCAGAAAGCACACGCACCTATTTTCCACTCCCCACTCATGCTGTGCTCCACTTTTCTCCTTGGTAGTGCAGCATGCTGGGGCGCAGACCTCAGGACAGGTCTTACCTGGCCAGGGGCGACAGTCCTCCTCAAGGGCGTTGGGGGCTGTTGGGCCCAATTCAACAATCTTTCAGGGTCGTAATTTTTCCTCTTACCTGTGGTGCCATCTGGTACTACACGTTTTAATGGAAGTCCAGAACTGGTCAGAGAATTGTTAGATGCCATGACTTTTCACTTCACTTTTCGTCCCACTAAGTTTATGATTGATAAGACCAAGTTGGGCTGTCTGAATAGTTACCTCAACGAAGAAGATCTTTCTTGGGAAATGCCTTTGTCACCTCCTCTGACACAAGTCTGCACAATTATCCACTTTTCCTGGAAAAATTCCAGAAGATGTTTCACTGACCAAATTAGGAATATTCAGCAGGAGAAGTCTTGTATGATATCCAGCAAGGATCTCAAAAAGTAATGTCATAAGTGGCTCCTTTTAGAAGATTGGCGGCAGAGACTAAATGGATTGAGCGAACTCTTCTTACTTTGTTTCAACACAGATTAAAGGAGGAAATTAAGGATGAACTGGTTCATATTCTTCGTCTTATCAATTTAAGTGAAGCTTTTGAATCTGTCTTACACATCGAGTTTTGCTTAAAGGAACGATGAGGGAGTAGCGAAGTAAACTGAGCAAGATTCGGCATTCCGCTGCCAGGTCCTATCATGTTCAGAAGCTAAGAAAACTAAGAGTGCAGGGTCATCAGAGGAGCTTTCGCAAATTGGCTCAATTTGAGGGCCTTTGTCGGAGAGTGAGAAACGGGGATATTGTCTTAATGGATTGTTTGTACTGTGGGGGAAATTGCCATTTTATGAAGGATTGTCCTGTTCATCCTTCCAAGCCATCATGAAATGCCTGATGCCAACTCTTGAAAGGAAGGAGAGATTGAATGCAAGCAGTCTTCCTCAAGTATAGACATCTAGGTTTCTTCCAGAAACTGGAAATCAGTTATTTTTACTTCCTGTCACCAGGGCCGGACTGGGAACAGAAACCGGCCCTGGCAAACTGCTCAGCCGCCCCCCCCCCCCCCTGGGGTTAAGGGGAGTGCAGCCGAGCAGTTTGCGAGGGCCGGTTTCGGCCGATTTTGTTACAGGGTGCCGATATTGCCGACCCCCGGTAACAGAAACGGCACCCCAGGGGCCCAAAACTGGCCCCCACCCTAGCAGCCCACCGGGGAAACACCAGGTGCCTGATACGGCCAGTCCTGCCCTGCCTGTCACCCTGCATCTTGGACCAGAGAGTAAGGTTTCAGCCATGGTTTGGTTGGACTGTGGAGTGACAGGAAATGTTTTAGACTCCAACTGGGCTCAGAGCTATCAGGTTCCTTGGGGCCAGAAGGAGAAGCCTGAAGTGATGTATACGGTTGATGGAACCCCTTTGGTGTCCGGTTCCATGGTGGAATATTTTCCCAATAGAGCTATAAAAATATTTAATCACCAAGAAAGACTGAGTTTTGACACACAGCCATTACCTCAACTGGGTAACTCAAACTATCTCTTTAAGCTCCATTTTTTGCAAGTAAAACTGGTTGGGAGATTTTAAGAAGTCTATGAAACACTTCCATCATGAGAATAAAGGCGGAAGACCTCTCATAGCGACTTTCACTACGGTTCATGAGCCAGATCACAGTTTTCTGGATGTTCTTAGTCCTTCAAATTCAGGACAATTACCCCCACATCCCCACTGTGACTGTACCATCAATTTAAAACTGGGGGCAGAAATTCCTTACGGCAGGATGTAATCTATGTCTGAACATGAAAGGAAGGTCCTCTGTCAATATCTGGATGAAAATTTAGAGAACGGTCTTTATACCCTTTCTTTAATCAAGGACATTCTAGAGTCAGTGTAAGGTTCTTTAGTATTTACTAAACTGGATCTCAATGGGGCATATCACCTGTTAAGTATTAAGGAAGGGGATGAATGAAAAACACCTTCCATACCCCATTCAGACATTTCAAAAATAGGTTAATGCACTTTGGGTTCAGCTATGCCCCTTCCGTTTTTTTCAAGAATTTCTGGATGGTGTTTTTCTGATATCCTGAATCTGTTTGTTATCATCTACTTTGATAATATCTTAATCTTTTCAAAAACTTTGTCTGAACATCGTAAAATGTGTTTGAGGGTTTATTCAGACATTGAAAGAATCACTTGACTTGTAAACCAAAAAGTGTTTTTTAGAAACTTAGGAAGTTGAGTATTTGGGATTCATATCAAATTCAGAGGGAATTGCCATGGACCCCAACAAAATAAAAGCTGTGCTTAATTGGTCATTTCCTACTACATTTAGGAGCACTCAATTTTGGGTTTTGACAACATCTACAAGCAATTTATCAAGAGTTTCTCAACATATTCTAGTAAGATATCCTGAATTTTGAAGAAAGAACTGGTCAATTAATTGTGCTGGGATTCTTGTGCTGAAGAAGCGTTCAAAACCTTGAAATTTGTCTTTACTTGTGCCCCAGTTCTTTGACATCTAGACCATATCAAACAATTTCTGGTGGAGACTGACACATCAGAAAATGCCTTGGTTTCTGTTCTTTTGCAATTACAGAAGATGATCTATTAGAGCACCCAGTCTTCTATTATTCTTTTTCTCTATCTCCTGCAGAGCAGACATACTCTGTCCTAGAGCATGAACTACTGGCCATGAAAGAGGCATGCACCGAATGGAGGCATTTACTACTCGGGGCTAGACACCTCATTGAGCGCAGGACTGATCATCAGAACCTGTAAGTGCTAAAAAACATTCAGTGTTGAAACCTACCCGAGGCCCGTTGCGTGTATTTTATTCCCAGTTTTATTTCATGGTAACCTACATCCCTGGAACTTTAAATAAAGTGGTGGATGCATTTTCCCGCTGGGATCCTGGTGAAAGAGAAATTAGTCCTCAGATGATCCTTCCTCCTGAGTGTATAAATTCTGTTTTAACTCCATTTTTGGACAATGTCCGAACTGCTGATCAGATGCTTAAACATGATGAAATTAAGCAGTTTTCTCTACATAAGAAAAGAGGCTTATATTTTCATGGAAAGGTGCTTTATGTACATTTTTTTTTTTTAAACAGATTTTATTGCATTTTATGGTCATAACATACAGAAAAACAATAAGTATGTGACCCCCTCTCAACGACCTTCTCTTCTCTCCCACGGTTCCATGGGCGCCTTATGTCTCAACGGGGTTGTAGGGTTGTAGTGCCCCTGTCATTAATCGCACATAGTTACTTGTGCGGTCCCACCAATTAGGGTAATACAGTGTTATCCACAGTGGTGATATCCATCTTACTGGAATGGTGCAGTGTGGTCCTGTGGTCATTTATTCAATTAGGCGTGACACCAATTCTGGCATCATGAGGTCCTGTGCGTGACTCAATCGGCCAAGGGGGAGAGCTTGTTGCTGTCAGTGCATCATCTGCCTGAAACATTCTCAGTTGTGCGTCCCAGGCACTTGCCACCTTCAGCGATACCCCGTCTCCTCTTACCATCTCTTAAGTATATCTATGCCCTCATACGTTGCCCATTTAATAAGTTCTGCTCTCCATTTAGTCATTGTAGGGCTGCTTGTTGATTTCCAGTTCAGTGTAATTTGGCGCTTTGCTAATATCAACGCCATGTCAATGAATTTGGATGTAACCTTAAACTTAGCTGAGCGTGGAAACTGGCCCAGTAGGCAAGATTTTGGCATCGTAGCAATATTGTGCTCAGTGACATCATTGATAAGGTCCACTATGCCCGCCCAGTAGCCATGGAGAGGTGCACCGCTCCAAACCATGTGTAAAATTTCAACCCCCTCCGTCCCGCATCTGGGGTATCCAGTGCACGCCTGTGGGGAGAGTTTGTTGATTTTAGCAGATGTCAAAAATGCTCTGTGCAAATAATGAAAAGTAATTAGAATGAATCTAGCATTGAAGATATTTTCGGGGTTCTCTCTAATATTGTCACACACTCTGCATCACTAATGGATTCGCAAATATCTTCTGCCCATTTGGATCTCACTGTGTGCAATGGTGTAGTTAAGTCCGCCTGTATGGCTCGATATAGCCCGTTATAGCTTTGTGTTTACCTGTGGTTGTACATAGTACATGACAACTCTAGTGTGTTTTGGGTTCTGCCATGCCCACCCTCCGCTTTTGCTTTATCGTCACTACTACTGATACAAAAAAGAGGAAGTGACCCACTGGGATGTCATATTCAGTTTAAAACTCCTCAAAGGATCGTACCTTTCTGTCTGCAAAGAAATCGCCTAGTCAATCTACCCCTAGCCTTGACCATTCTGCTAGTCTTCCCTGTAGCTTCGTCTTCAGGAGGGCTGCTATGAACTGAAGTGGGAGGTCCAGGGAATAAGGGTGTTCTGTTCTTGTTTTTTGTAAGCATCTCAGCCAGCAGTATATTGCTATGGGCAACAACCCATGGTGCCCCGTTTGTACCCGTTAAGGTGTTAAAACCAATTGTGCTAACCATTCAAGGGTTGGTGTATCCCTTTCTGCGGGGGCCTCATCGTTACTTCTGGCATGTACCCATCTCGTGATCCATTGCATGTGTGCTGCCAGGTAATATGTTTCAAAGTCTGGAGCTGCAAGTCCCCCATCTGTCACCTGCCATTGTAATTTGGTCAGCACCATCCTACGCCTCCCTTTGCCTCATATCAAATCGAGGAGTAAGCTATCCAGCTCCTGAAATTTGCTCCTGGGCACTTTTACTGGTAGAGTTCAGAAGAAGTGCAATAGGCATGGCAATGCTATAATTTTTGCAATCGCCACTCATCCCGGCACTGACAGTGGAAGAGTCGTGCAAAAGGGTATTCTTGCCTGTAAGCCGGTGAAAGCCCCATTCACTTTCCCATCCAACAAATCTTACTCCAGCTTTATAATCTGACCCCAGGTATTTTAGTGACGTATGTTCCCACTGAAGTTCCAAGAAGGGCAAGTCGTCATTTTGTAAGGACCTGAGTGAGTAGAGGCTGTTTTTTTGGCAGTTCATGCATAATCCCGATATAGATCCAAAGCTGTTAAGCAACTGGATGGCTTTCTGAGGTTCCGTTATTACATCGTCCAGGAAAAGCAGCATATCATCTGCAGATAGTGCAATATGGTGTGTTATTTCGCACCATTATCCCATCATAGTGTAGCCCCATTCGCGCCCTACATGCTAGTGGTTCTACCGTTATCGTGAATAATAATGGAGATAGTGGGCATCCCTGTCTCGTGTCATGTTCCACTGTGTAGGAATCAGATATTATCCCACCCGTCTTGACCCTTGCACCCAGGACTGGCAGGCCCACTCAATAAAATGAACTCCCAACACCATCTTAAGCAAAACCTCATAGAGGTACTCCCAGTGCAAGCTGTCACATGCTTTTTCGAAAGTCTACTGACATCACCACTGCATTTTCATTAAGCAAGTGTTCTTCAAGTATAATATCACCACTAGCCTGATGTTTATTGTGGTATTTCGGTCTGGTATAAAACCAGTTTGGTCAGGGTGTATGAGTTGTTATGGTGTGGTAGTAATTGGGACGCCAGCACTCTGCTCAATATTTTATAGTCAACATTTTGCATTGATAAAGGCCTGTAAGCAGTTACATCATGCGGGGGGCCATCCGTGTTTGAGAAACGGAATCACTAATGCCTCCCTTGTGGTTGCTGGCAATTCATGATTTGTTTCAGTGGTGATATACACTTGCGCTAATTGTGGGATCAGTTGGTTAGCGTATTTAGCATAGATCTCAACCAGAAGTCGTCTGATCCTGGCATTTTTCTAAGAGCCATGATTTTATTGCTCCTCGCATTTCCCCTGGGGTTATATCTGTGCCTAGAGTCTCCCTAGAATTAGGTGGGAGTGTGCTAAAAGGCAGGGGATTTAAGAAGTCACTCCGGATTTGGGCACTTTCTTGTTGTTTGTCCGCATATAGGTCAGTGTAATAATGTTTAAGCGTACTGTTTATTTCTGATTGTTTATGGATCCTGGTACAGTGTGTATTCTCGGGTTCTAAAATGAGTGACCCCTTTTTATTTGGGTTGGCTAGCCATGGCACTAAAGTCTAAATACTTTACTGAAAAAATAAAATAGTCTTAGCCAAAGATACTACCAGAGAGCTATTCAAAACTGTTAAATCCTTGCCTAATTTTAGCAATAGCAGCACTTTTAACCCAGATCAATCGTTCTGTAATAAGCTGGCGGAGTTCTTTCAGGCCAAGGTAAATCTTATTTTCCAGGATTTCATTCAAAATCAAAATACCTTATGTGTAGAGGAAGTTTTGGCCACGGTTAGGGTTGCGGATGCTCAACAATCCTACAGTGGCACTGACCCTATAAAGTTTGACAAATTCAGCTAATTTATCAAAGAAAAATTAATCAATCTCATTAATTCTACCAAGTCCGGGGCTCCTTCAGAACCCTGTCCTACACAGGTCTTACATGAGATTTGCAGGACAGTAGCTGTTCCTCGTATGGATTTACTAAATAAAATTTTGATCACAGGACTGTTCCCAGCTATCTGGAAAAAATCCTCTATTTTTCCTTTGGTGAAAAAACCTTCACTGGATCTGCAAGATATAAAAAGCTATAGGTCTATATCCCGCCTTCCCCTTACGGCCAGGATACTAGGAGACCTATGGATGAGGAAATTCTATCTTTTTTGGACGCTAACCTGCTTTTTGATTCCTCACAGCAAAACACTGTACTGAATCGGCCCTGGTGGCAGCCTCTGAAAAACTGAGAATGTCGGTTGACAAGGGTGGAAATTCGGCATTGATTTTACTAGACCTATCAGCCACCTTCGATACGGTCCACCACTCACTCCTCATTAATCGGCTCCAGACACTGGGCTTTAGGAATCCAGCATTGGCCTTGCTTAGCTCGTTCTTGTGTGAGAGGTGGCAGGTAGTGGAGCGGGAAGATTTTATCTTGGATCCTTTCTTCCTTCCTTGGGGGTGCCTCAGGGGTCCTCTCTTAGCCCCACGCTTTTTAATATCTATGTTACTCCTCTGGTCAATCTTATCCACAGTTTCGGCTTCGCAGTATTTTCCTACGCCGACGACACACAAATTGTGGTGTCAACATCATCTGCTGTTTAAGAGGAAGCAAAATATTTTTGTAGTTGCATGTCTCACATTGCAAATTGGATGCAAAGTAACTGTTTGAAGCTAAACTCAGATGAAACTGAGGTGTTGCTTTTGGGAATCATTCCACCTTCTGGAACTCTTCTTGGTGGCCATTCGATCTTGGCTCCCTTCCTTCTCCTGCTCAAAAAGCCAGAAATTTGAGAGTCTTTTTTGACACCAAACTGTGCTTCTCAGAGCAAATACACCAAATCACCTCCTCTTGCTTTTCCCTGCTCCGGACTTTAAAGAAGATCTTTCCGTTCATTCCTTTGGATCTGCAAAAGACATTTATTGTGGCGTTTGTTATCACAAGGATTAACGATTGCAATGCTTTGTATCTGGGGACTCATAAGCATTCTGGTGAAAAAACTTCAATCTCAGCAAAATGCAGCTCCCAGACTGCTTTTGAAAATTCCTAAGTTTGCTCCCATTTCTTAGTCTTTGCAGGGTCTACACTGACTTCCAGTTAGAATAGGATCAATTTCAAAGCATTATGTCTGGTCCATAAAGCTCTTCACCAGACTGGACCAGAATATTTTCAGAATCCTTTCTCCTGTCATTCTTCTAGCCGGGCTCTCAGATCTAGTTCAGCCAGAACGGTAACTGTCCCCAGAATAAACAAAGCAAGATGGGGTGGCAGGAGTTTCTCCTTCTGTGCTAGTAAACTTTGGAACTCTGCCTCTAACTTTGCACTCCCAATCCAATCTGCTGCAATTTAGGAAGCAGCTAAAAACTTGGCATTTTGTTGAGTCAGACAGTTAATCTCATTGACCTTCCTGGTCTTTGATGACCTATTGGGGTTGAACGCAATCGCTAAGACACCTTCGGGTGATTGCGCGCTCTACAAAATAAAATTACTTTACATGTGAGTAATGTCACTGCCTTGTCCTGTTCTGCATCTGTTTTTATCATGTGCTCCCTATAATCAAAGCAGGATAATCGTTCGATGTGTTCTGCTAACTTTTCTTTCTCAACAATGTCCACTGAAGGGCTGCGTGTTGGTACGTCTTTTTCTAATTTTCTAAGTGTCGCTTCCTAATGGTCTATGCCCCGCAAAAGTGTTCTTCCTACTGCCCCTATTTCTGAAATGCAATGGCCTCTGATTATTGTTTTAAAGGGCCTCTCATTCTATTAGTATAGAAGAGATCATGTTTGCGTTGTCCAGAAAATAGTTACAGATCCCCTCCCTAATGGAATGATGGAAAAGTGGATTGTCTAGCATGTCGACATTTAGTCACCAACTTGGTATAGAGGTGAGGATCGGCACCCAATCCAGCTTAATAATGATAGGGTTATGATCTGAGATAGTTTTGGCAAGGTATTCTGAGTCTGTAACTGCTACATGTATGTCTGATGTGCACAACAATGTTTCAAGGTGGACAAGTAAATCATGAAGTGTGGAGTTGAAGGAATATTCTCCAGTATCCAGATTTGTCATCTGCCACGTGTCCACAACTCCCCATTGGGTCTGCGATTTCATCGCTAGTCTCCTGACAGGGGAGTCCTGTAATGGGGGATGCGACCAGTCAAGGTCCCAAGCATAACTGAAGTCTCTGAGGAGGAGGACGGCATGGGCATATATGCTGATATGACTGTGGACAGGTAGTCAAAAAATTGGTCTTGATCCACTTTGGGGGCATATAGAGTTACTATGGTTATATCTCTTCCCCCAGGCGCCCGCTAAGTATTACGTATCAACCATTTTTATCCACCTTTTTTTTCAGGACTTGGAAGGGGACCCCATGTTACACCGAGATCAGGACTCCCAGTGCAAAAGCCAAGTATGTGGTATAATATGTGTGCCTCGTCCAGCATTTCTGTAGCGCCACTTCCTCTTTAGACATTCAATGGGTTTCCTGTAATAATTCTATGTTTTTTCCCCCTTTGTTTCAGGAAGGACTGGACCATTTATCATTTAGACATATTATTTAACCCTCGGACATTCCAGGATATTATTTTGTACTTAGCCTGTGTCCCTGGCATTGCGTCGTAGATTTTGTGTGGGATGTGTTATGTTCCATTGTTGGTGTCTGGTGTTCCAGGTATTTTGAACAGAGAAGGGCACCGTGTGTTGTGTTGGCAACTTCAAGGACTTCAGTAACAACACCCCCCGCCCTAGGAAAGTAAGGCAACATCCCCCCATCCAAACTAGTAATAGCCAAAGAAAATTCATGTGCCAATCTCACAATCTCTTGTCGTGGCGTTGTTGGGCACATGGAAGCGGGCCCGGTGCCGCTACCCACACTCATTTCAGGCTCCCTAGTGAGACACTGCCATTTTATTTCCTCCACCCCCCACGTTTACCTGAATTGACAGGTAGTTACGTTAATGTCATTATCTTGGCTCTCACATCACCGGCATTGCTTGAGCCAGCAGCTCAGGTTATACAAGGTACTCCACTGAGCGTGAGGTCACCTTGGGAATGTCCGTTCCGGAAGTTGAGTACAACGTTGAGTCAGGGTCCAGTTCAAAGTCAGCATGCTGTGAAGGCATCTCATCTTGTTTACGAAAGGTGATCCTGTTCCGTGGTCTGTAGTCTTGCTGCTGCCACCACTGCATTTGGTTTATCTCTGTGGGATTGTTCCTTAGTGGGAATGGCCCCCACTAGTAAAACCAGTTCGGAGGACTGGCCGCTGTTCTTTAGGCTTCTGCTGGCATGCTAGTGGCTTTCTTGGCCTAGTGGTTGTGTGCCCATCAATTCCAGTACTCCTTGTGGGTCCATAAAGAATCCAGTGCCGGAGGTGGTAGTTATCCTGAGTTTAGCCGGGTAGAGCATTGAATACTTAATGTCCATCTGTCTGAGTCGTTTTTTAACTTCCATGAAGGAGGCTCTTTGTTTTTGCACTAGCATTGTGAAGTCCAGAAAGATCATTATCTTGCAATTTTCCAGGAAAAGTTCTCCCTTCTGACGGGCCTTGCTAAGAATATGATCTCTGTCTCTATAGTGTAGTAACTTTGGCACTATCGGCTAGGGAGATGCCCTGTGGGGGCGGCACCACCGGGACTCTATGAGCTCGCTCCAGTGCAAAGAAGGGGGAAAAGCCTTCAAGAGCCACTGAGTTTTTGAGCCATGATTCCAGGAAAGTAAGCATACCTGTGCCCTCCACGCATTCTGGTAGGCCAATGATCCAGATGTTATTTCTACATGCTTGGCTTTCTGCATCTTTAGCTCTGTGTTTTAGCGCCTGTACTCTCCCCTCTATTCTGTTTAGATGATCCTTCATAGCGCACATTTCTGGTATCAGGTCGGCCAGGGCCCTCTCATTGTTTTTGATCCGCTCTGTCATTTTGCGCTGGTCATCTCGTAACAGGCCAATATCAGCCATTACAGAGTCCATTTTGCGTTATAAGGTGTCTCTGGAATCTTTGATTGCCAGGAGGATTGCTTCCAGTGAGGTAGGTTGTGCAGTGTCCAGTGATTGGGAAGTGCATTCTCCCCCTCTTCCTCAAGCAAACGAGGCGTCTTTAGCTTGTCATCATCCTGCACTTTCCATTTTAGAGTGTCTCTCCATTGCTCTCTTGTCCATCCACCCTATGTTTGAAGCGACTATAGTGTCCTATTTATGGCGGTAGTCTGTCTGGCTCCACCCATCGCAGCAGGCTACCCCTGTATGGTATAGTGGAGTTCGATCTCTCCCAACTGGCTTCACCCTCAGCGAGTTGACGCCTCGTTGTCATATGTTGGCAGGTAAATGTCCCCTATGCTCTTTCACAAAGGTTCTGGGGAGGATGCACAAGGATCTCACCCCCTCAAAGTCAACTAGGTTGGCATGGTTGTTGCCTGTAGTACCCCGCGCTAGGTTCTTCTTGCACTGCGTGCGTTGAGGCAATGACAGGGTATCTGCCGGGCAGGCCCCGTACCCACCTCACAGTGCACTGTGCACTGTGAGCTTTCCATTTGTTTCTTCCACAGCTCTCTGCCGTTGTCTCACAGCAACGGCTGAGCTGCGCCACCGAGGGCCCATCCCACTCTTCAACACCCCCGACAACAAGTCCTCTCTCCCTGTGGCGATCTGCAGATGATAACTGCCTCACCTCTCTTTGAGACGCCTCGCTCTGCTGTTGCTGGC
The DNA here is from genome assembly GCA_963921515.1 of Calotriton arnoldi. Lineage (NCBI taxonomy): Eukaryota > Metazoa > Chordata > Amphibia > Caudata > Salamandridae > Calotriton > Calotriton arnoldi. Next base: position 52,745 of record CAWUFW010004258.1, on the reverse strand, counting down.
GGTCCATTTACAGCAGGGGCCTGGCTTTCCACCTCGCTTTATTGGACTGCAGTGAACTTATCGGGTTCTGCCAGAATCCACAGCAATGAGCCAGGTGGCATGGCGCTCAGGCAGATCCTATCACACTGGGGGAGCCACCATCTTGTTTTTCTTCTCTCGTCTGGCCGGGGAACGAAGACTGGGCTAACATGGGTTTATCGATTCACAATCCTCAATGCCTAGGCAGCCATCGGTACTGCTACTTACTCCATTGGCGTCAATTCACGCCCCGTCGATGCTTTATATACCTGTCAAGAACCTACAAGAAGCAGCTCTTCAACTCTGCCATAATACAAAACCAACTGGTCACAGGGGAACCAAGAATACCTTGGAATTAATGTCCCAAGGCTTTTGGTAGCCTACGATGAGTTATGATGTAAAAACATATGTAAAGAGTTGCTTCATTTGTGCTCAAGCCAAAGCATCTCATCAAAGAACCGTAGGCTTACTCCAACCCTTGAAAATTGCTCACAGATCTTGGCAGCTGATTGGGATAGATTTAATTCGAAGGAAAGAAAACCATTATGGTCACAGTGGATTCCTTTTTGAAGATGGCACATTTTTCCATCCTAACCAATTTACCAAGTGCCAAATAAACCACACTATGTTTCATTCAAAACATCTATTGCCTCCCTGGATGCCTGGAGAAGATTGTCTCTGAGAGAGAACAACAGCTTAGGTCCCATTTTTGAAAGACCTTTTGTTCTGCTCTGGGAATAACCAGAGCTTTATTCTCAGGTTTGTCTCCTCAAACCAATGGGCTCACGGAGAGGACCAAACAAACTCTTGAGCAATATCTAAGATGCATTTGTAGTGTCACAAGTAACAAATGAGTAGCATTACTTCCCTTTGCTGAGTTTGCCTTTAATAATAGTGTCCATAGCACTACGAAGGTTGTTTTCCTTTTTATGTTGATGGAGCAGGGTAAATGAAAAATTTTTTAACCTCCAAATAATTTCGTAAAATAATTTATAAACATGTTCGTTTAAGTAAATAACCAACAATGTATGTTACATATAAAAGGGTTAAAGGTAACACGCTATTTTGTGTGCAAAATAATCAACTTATAATTGTTTACATGTCTAACATAACATAATATTTGCGTACTAATTAAATAATAAATGCATGATCTGTGCTTTTAAAATAAAACGTGTGGTTGCAAAATAAAGCGATGGTAAGTAAGGGACGGCTTTATATGTTGCTTTTTGCTAGGTAATACCTAATTGGGGTACGTAGTAAGACGGGAGGGAAATGAAACGGTTTATATTCTTTATTTTAACAATATTTTGTTTATCTTAAAAAATAGTGCGCTTAGGCCTGTCGAGCAGCGATATAAAATGGCCGCCATAAAGTTAGAGTACGCATGTCCAAGAAGCCGTGTGGTAGAGGAGAAAGGCTGGGGAAAAGGATAACCACGTGTTCGTGCTGAGAGGCTAAGATGGAAGTATGGTCAAGGCTATTGTGACCTTTCTGAGCAGATGTGTGCCAAGATGATCAGCAAGAAGCGTGAGAAGTCAAACTGAATAAATGGACGGAACTGTTAAATTTAAAAAGTAGCAGAAAAAGATACAAATTGGACTGATCGAAGCGGATGAGCAATGTCATGAACTGTGGGAAACGATGCAAGCATGGACATTCCACAAGGAACTGGTTAAGACAAGGAAGTTTGATTAAAAATGTATATGGGCCTGAGTGGACCAATGAGAAAGAATCACGCCATGAAGATGCAACATTTTATTCAGTAAGCTAGAATTAGGGTTTAAGAAGACCTACTCTTGGTGGGAGGGGTTAGATGCTGGAGAGTGAGATGCTGGAGAGGGAGATGCTGAAGAAGTTAGATGCTGTAGATGGGTGAAGTTGCGGTTGCTGATGCTGACGAGCTGATGCTGCTGCTGCTATTTTTATTTTCCAGTTGAGTATAAGATGCTGCTTTAGGAGAACCTTTTTATTCCTGATAGATTTTTCAATTAGAACTATTAGATTTTTCCAAGACAGATAGATTGATCTTTTAGAGTACTTACTATGATGACCTTATTTTTCCGTCTAATAGATATGCATTGCAATTTCAATTTATTCTTATAATGATGATAAATGTAATGATCTGAATAATAAGCTTCAAACTTATTTCTTGCTTCAAACTTTATATAAACTTTATTATTCTTTAAACAAATGACTCAGTGATTCTTTAGCTCAATGATTAAGGTAAATTGTTAAAGAGTTTATTGTGATTGAGCTGGTCTTAATCACCATCAACTGATTCCTACTAGTTGGTCCATCGACCAATGAGCGGAATACCTTAAAAGCAATGAGAAACATTATGTCGTGTTAAAAGAGGTATCCCGTCTCCTACCAGCGAATCGTTTTTCTCCTAGGTTAAGGACGGAGGAAATCCAGGAAATAAATGAGTAAGTGAATATATATATGCGGTGTTATGGGCCCCACCGTCATATGGATATAGTTTGTGTGTTGGAGGAATAATTGTACCTGGATGACCGAAGCATATAGGAGAATAATTTTTATTGATAACGCTGGATCAGATTTCTTGGTAGCAGAGTTATGGTTACTATAGATTAGTTTGGTGATTATTGATTATTGATAAGTTTATGTCTAACACTTTATGTTGAGTCGCGTTATGTTATATGTAAGTTTTCACGCTTCCGGGAAGTAGGAAGTGTAACACGTGTGGCAAGAGAAGTCACATGGAATGGTGCATTGTCTGAGTTCATATTGGTGATAACACAGGTTGTGTTATGATAGGGACATTTTCCGTATAAAAGGTGTGTAAGTGAAATAGTGATCGGTTTTCTTGTGAAACTCTGGCCTTAATTCTCAGGAGCAGTATAGTCTCCACATGTGTTTTATCCCCAGAGAAACGGGTTTACTGTTTGCTTGAAAGAAGGGTAAGGTAGAGGGAAGTGCTACTTTATCGGCGAAACTGAAAATTCTGTGGTAGGGTAGAGGTAAGCGCTGCCTACTGGAAAATACAGAGTTCTTGTGTAAATGGTCAGAACTATCTCTTCGGTTTAGCGAATCAGACAATGGAAATGTGTTTTAAATGTTGTAACTAACGAAGAATTGTCAAAAAAGAAATTGCCGATAAATTTTGTAAAGGAGGGGTCAAGAGCAGAAGTGACGTAGACAAGAGTCGCGCTGGGATTGGACAGTGCGCTAGTCATACGGAAACAGGAGTAGAACTGACGTAGACAAAAGCCACGTTGGGGTTGGTCAGTGCGCGGTAGACGGAAATCGCTCTGATTGGAGCTTTGGTGTGAGTCGCAACAGGATTGGTAAAATAACCTAGTGACGTGGAAGTTTGTGATTGGAGTGTTGGTGTGAGTCACGCTAGTATTGGTTGGAATAACGCATAGAGAACAGTGTTGAATTGCGGATCGTTTGAGGAGAAAAGAGATTGTGAATCATGTCGTATTATGAGTATGGTAGAGAGAAAACGTCATGGATGTCGAAAGTTAAGAATTTCTTTAAGAAAGACAAAAAGTATTTAAATTTCGATACCGAATGTTCACAAATTGCAGAGAAGTGTGGCCATGATATTAGTTCTGTGTCCACAATAAGTTGTCCCCATGTATGGATATCACATATCCGAAGGGGAGCAACAAGAGCATCCTCCATACATGCCGGAGTGCCAGGAGAGTCCCAAATCGGTGTTGCATCGTTTAAATTTAAATACTACCAATTGTTAAGCTGGGTAAAATCTTTAAGGCGCGAACTGGAAGGAAAAACGGATTTGGGGTTAAAATTCTGCACAAACCAAAAAATATCAAGAGAAGTTGCAGAATGGTACTGGCTGCTGGTCCAAAGTGGAGAAGACACGCAAACCGTATTTACAAAGATCTGGAAGAAGGACCTGCCGGATGAGTTCCCGGATGATAATCTTGAAAAATTAGGGCAAGTATCTATGGCACTTTTATGGTCATGCGTGATTTCTGCACCCTTAAAAAAGAACCATCTTTTCACAGTATATAAAGCATATTGGACACCACAGAAGCTATCAAGAATTGGATGCCGAGAGATTAAGAAATGCCCGAAATGTGGAGAAGATGGAGCAAATGAGGTGCATATGTTCTGGTGCTGCCCGATTATATATCCCTTCTGGCAGAAAGTAGGTAAGACCATATCTAGAATTTTGGGCCAAGAGATAAAATTAACTATATCGGCAATCATTTTTGGGATAATACCAGGGGATATAGATGGCCGAACCTTAACAAAAAATCACAAAGCCCTTTTTTTACACTTACTTTATTAGCTCGGAGAGAACTCTGTATTAAATGGATTTTACCCTGTCCTCCTATGGAAGAAGAATGGATTTATTCCATTCAGAGGGTATCTGCACTAGATCGTTCCAGTAAACAGCTCAAGAAAACTAGCTATTGGCAAATTTGGGATAAATGGGTGGAGAAGTCAGCCTAGAATAGCTGCGAGGAATACTATGTCACCCATATACAGGTAGAATGTTGTGGTTTTTTTTTTGTTTGTTTTTTTCTCTTTTTCTTTCTTTCTCTATCGTTATGTTTATACGGTCCAATTATTAAGAATATGCTAAAGAGGCTGCTAGGTGGCAGGTCCACCGGTATCTCAGAAAGGGAAAGCACCTGTTTGAAATATCAAGATGAGGCGTTACTCTCCTACCAGAAGCTAAAAGTGTTAACCCAGAGATACAAGTTATCTTTCTCTCCCTAGCGGAGTGACTGGGGAAAATAACATCTTGACAGCTTGGTTTGGTTGATAGACTCCTTTCTTGAACTCAAAGCATATTGTGTATAAATGAGGACTAAAAAAAAAAAAAAAAAAAGAAAGACAAAAAGGTAGTGACTAGAGAGGGACAAATAATTCCTCCGCCGAAATCACCAGCTTCGCATATGATGCTGAAATATGGATATCATACATGCATATGGTTAGAAAATTGGACAAAATATACAAAGACTGATGGAGCATTGGCTTTCCCTGAGAATGGTTCATTTAATGTAGCTGTACTACGGAACTTGAGAGAAAAGATGGCAATGTTAGAACCTAGACCTAGACCGACACAGTTTGAAGCTTTAACTGAATGGGAAGATGAGATGTATGAGCGAGAGAGATTCAGAGGATTAAAGAATCAAGAGTTTGTGCCTGGAAGGTTATGGGGAGTAAATCATGAGGACAGAATAAAGCGTTGGAGATGTGCTAATATGACAGGAGGTTTGTTTCCAGCTTTTACAGTTGAGGAAGAAGCAAAGAGAAAGTGTACAGAGAAAAAAAAACATGTAGTGATAGAAAAGTATGTGTATGGTGGTAGTGAAACGGATGACGAATTGCTGGAAGATATTTTAAACAGAAACCCACCTCCATACCAACAGACTTCTGCGGTGGTGACACCTAATGCACCGCCAATGGAAACTGGGAGGAATAAAAATCCCGAACGAAGAGATGAGACAAATAGGTCACAAGATCAATTAAAAACTTCACAAAATGAAGAGATAGAAAGTGACAATGCAACTGAATTAGCAAAAACAACAAGAGAATTGACTGAGAAAATAAGAGCATTGACAAAGAATATGGAAGCTGTAACTGTACCAGTGACAATAGGTCCAGTAATGCCAATTTTTGAGAATCAGAAAATTGATGAAAGTTCTTTAGTGATTCCCATGAATTCAAATTTGCAAAGAAAAAGAGAAGGGATGGAACCGAATAATGAAGGTGCACACCATTTGGCTAGTACCTATAGACCAAGCCCACCTACTAATTTGACGATAAATGAGAATGAGATTAGGAGAATACCTATGGTGACAGAGTCTGCATCAGGGACACCAGAAAGAAGTAACAATTGGATAGAATTAAATAGTACGCCTGTAGGTCCGACTCCAGATGAGTTAAATGAATGGATGAAAGCGCTAAAGACAAAAGAAACAGAAGTGAAACCATTAGATGTAATTAGGTTAAAAATAGACATGGAAGAATTGATTTTAGGAACAATTGGTACAGAAAAATTAAAAAATTATCAGGATGATGAGATTATGTTTTTGTGCAAAAGTCTTACATGGAGAGCTAGGAATTTACATGACAAATTGGAAGAGACAGCAAGTGAACTAGGAGTGGAGTTTGTAAAAGTAAGGATGTTGCAGAAACCATACAGAGTAGATTTTTGTGAAAAAGATATAGAGAATTTGAATACATCAGGAAGACTGACCCAAATAAAAGAATTAATTGTTTTACTGAGAAAATGGGGTGATGTGGATAGATGGAGAAATAGATGGACGAAAAAGAACGAGAAAACAACAGATAAAGCATCTTTGGCTTTTGCAGTGACAGATAAGGAACAAGTTGTAAGGGAGTACCCGATGTGAGAAACTCCAAGTGGTAATTATGTGCATGTTCCATGGACCAGACAGGATATACTGTCATTTACAAATGACTTCCCGAAGTTGAGAGAAAAGCCAGTAGAATGGTACAGACAAGTGGAGAGATTTGTGAAAGTTTCAAAAGTGTTGTGGATAGACTTAGATGGATTGTTTGATATAGTAGTGCCAGCTGATTTGTGGACAGAATGTAAGATTACTATTGATTGGCCAACTGTAGAATATCCAAGGGATGCTAAAACAGGAGCGCCAGGACCAGAAGTAATGAGGAAGTATGTCCAAGTAATTACCTTTTTGAAGAATAAGATTCCACCTAAAGAAACAGATTGGGTAAAAATAGACAGAACAACGCAGGAAAGTAAAGAATCAGTGCATGCTTATTATGAAAGACTGTTGTTGGTTTTCAAACAGTATAGTGGTTATGAGACACTAAATGAGAAGGATATGAGTCATTTTGTATATAGATTTGTGTATGGATTGAAACCAGAGATAAGTGAAATGATTAAGCAGCATATGATTTGTTGGCAGAATAGCACAGTTGACGAGGTTCTGAGATATGCTAAGTATTGTAGTGATGATATTGAGAGTAGACAGCGAAAATTGAAAGAAAAAGCCATGTGGGCACAGGTGAAAGTTGCAGAGAAGCAAGAAGCTCAATTGAGTAATACTGGTAATGAAACAGGACAGGTTAGATCCCGACCTAATATAGGTAAAGGAAAAGTACAAATGAGTATAGATGAGGCAAAGAAAAAGTGGCCATGCCACAACTGCGGAAAGCTAGGGCATTGGAGAAACAAGTGTAAATTTCCTCCAAAACCTAATGTGGAAAATCAATCATTAAATTCACAGGTGCAGAGTGAGGTAGTTACTCAACAAGGTCAGGTGCCACAACCACCACTTCCCAAGAGTGTTAACCAACAGAAATACAATGCAGAAACAGGATTCTACGGAGGAGAACAGGTAACACAGTTGCCGTGTGCAGCTGCAATTTCTCAATATTGGTTACGACAGGATGAGGATGACACGGATGAAAGTTTCTGACGGTGCCTAGGAGAGGGGAAGAGTGCGTGCTTGGCGCAACTCTAGAGGTAGATCAGTCTGGTCCATTTGTGGATGGAGAAGTGAATGGTGCAAATGTAACATTCCTTGTTGACACTGGAGCTACCCGTTCTACTGTTAGGTCAGTGGAAATTCCAAACCTTCCTCTCTCAGGTGAACATATCCAAGTAGTTGGAGTTTCAAATCAGCAAATTAAGACGCCTCTTACTAAATTAGTGGAGGTAAGAATTGGTCCATTTAGTGAAATGCACTGATTTGTGGTATGCGATTGTAGTCCCGTGAACCTTTTAGGACGCGATTTATTGTGCAAGATGAATTGCACTATCTATTGTACTCCAGACGGAATTGCATTTCAGACCCCAGATGAAGATGTATTGTATAAAATGACAATGGTGAATTTAGAACCAGAAGTAAATGATTTGTTTCCTGTATTTGATGCAGAGAAAATCCCAATTGAATTGAAAAAGACAGTGAAAGAAGAAGTGTGGGACTTTACAGGAGAAGATGTAGGATTAATGAAAGGAGTAGATCCCGTTAAAATAACAGTGAAAGAGGGAACGAGTTACCCAAATACGCCCCAGTATAAATTGACACCAGAAATAATTGAAGGAATAACGCCAGTAATAAATAAAATGATTGAACAAGGGATTCTAAAAGAAATCATGAGCAGTCCATGTAATTCGCCAATAATGGGACTGAAAAAGCCAAACGGAACATATAGAATTGTACAGGATTTGAGGAAGGTAAACAAAATCGTTGTGCCTTGTTGCCCAATAGTACCGAACCCTGCTGTGATTCTATACCAGATTCCACGTGAAGCAGAATGGTACACAGTAATTGATTTATGTCATGCATTTTTCTCTATTCTATTGCATCCAGATAGCCAGCCATTATTTGCGTTTAGGTTTGGAGAGCGTATTTTGGCATGGTGCCGAATTCCTCAGGGGTACACAGAAAGCCCCTCAATATTTAATCAGATTCTAAAGAAATCCTTGGAAGATTTAAAAATGCCAGAAAAGTCAGTAATGGTTCAGTATATTGATGACCTACTGGTGGCATCAAAAACAAAGGAAGCATGTGTCAATGATACAATTGCTTTGCTGAATCATTTAGCAAAAAGAGGACATAAAGTGTCCCCCTCAAAATTGCAGTTTTGTCAACAAGAAGTCCAGTATTTAGGGCATAAAATTGAGAAAGGAGTGCGAAAGGTAACGACTGAAAGAATAAAAATGATTCAAGGAATGAGAGCTCCAATGACGCAAAGAGAGGTAAGAATGTTTCTGGGAATGGTTGGATATTGTCGACAATGGATAAGCGGTTTTTCGCTGATTGCTAAACCGTTGCAAAAACTGACAAAGAAGGATGTTAAGGATCCGTTTGAAATGAATGAGGAGGAAATGAAAGCATTCAGAGAGCTGAAAAAGAAATTATGTGAGGCTCCAGCATTAGGAATGCCTGACTATGAGAAAGATTTTGAGCTGTATTGCAGTGAAAGAGATGGATGTGCATTTTCAGTTTTGGTACAGAGACATGGAACTATGAAAAGACCCATTGCATATTTTTCAGCTGTTTTAGACCCTGTAGCGAAAGCGTTGCCTGGATGTTTGAAAGCAGTTGCTGCTACTTGTGTGAGTCTGGAACAGAGTGAAGGTATAGTGATGGGATATCCACTGAGAGTATATGTTCCCCATTCTGTGGAAATTCTCTTGACAAGAACGAAAACCCAATACATGACACATAGTCGGCTGACTAGGTATGAAAAAGTAATTTTAAGTGCAGATAATGTGACCATTGACAGATGTATGAATGTGAATCCTTCGACATCTTTACCAGATGAAGAAAGTATAATTGAAATGGATGAAGTAGATCACGATTGTCTGAATGTGCTTGAATATTGCACAAAACCAAGGTCAGACATACGAGATGAGCCTTTAAAGGAATCAGATTATATTCTGTTCGTGGATGGCTCATGTTTGAGAACGAGTGATGGAGTTCTAAGTGCAGCATATGCGGTTTGCACAGTAGCAACTGTAATGGAAGCATCTTGTCTGAAAGGGATACGGTCTGCCCAAGTTGCAGAACTAGTAGCTCTGATTCAAGCATGCAAGTTGGGAAGAAATGTACGGGTTACGATTGTGACAGATAGCCAGTACGGCTTTGGGGTGGTGAATGATTTTGGTCAGATTTGGTCACAAAGAGGTTTCTTGACGTCTGCAGGAACGCCAATTAGAAATGGAGATTTTGTGAAAAAGTTGCTTGAGGCGATACAGCTGCCTAAACAGATTGCTGTTGTGAAGTGCAATGCACATAAAAATGGGGAAGACTACATAACTGTTGGTAATAAATATGCTGACGAGATTGCACAGTACTGTGCAAAGAAAGTGGTTTCTTTAAACAAAAGTCGAGAAAGAGAGCATATTTCTTGTCCTTTGCTTTTTACTAACCCTGTTGAGACATGGGATGAGGTGAGACAGTTACAGGAAGCCGCAGATGATGAGGAAAAAGATACATGGATAAAAGCAGGATGTAGAAAACATGAAGAAAATGATGTTTGGGTTTACAGAGATGAAAGACCAGTTATGCCTGATAGCATGATTTCTGACATGGCACGGATGTACCATGGACAAGCCCATATTGGGAGAGACTCAATGATCAGACTTTTTAGACAAACATGGTATAATCCAAAATTCAGAGCCATAGCTGAGAGTCTTTGTCAGAGATGTCTTATTTGTCAACAGTTAAATCCAGGAAGGAAGACAGTAGTGAGTCTAGGAACAATAGGACGAGAAGGAGGTCCATTCACTAGAATGGAAATGGATTTTATTGAAATGCCACCTTGCAACAGACTAAGGTATGTCCTAGTGGTCGTCTGTTTGTTTTCCCGTTGGGTGGAAGCATACCCAACCAGAAGGAATGATGGAATAACAGTAGCAAAACTTATGCTGCGAGAATTCATTCCGAGGTATGGTTTTCCAGTCACGATTGAAACAGATAGAGGAACACATTTCCAAAATGAATTAGTTAAACTGATTTGTGAAGCACTCAGTATTAAACAGAAACTGCATTGTGCATACAGACCAGAGGCTTCTGGAATCGTAGAGCAAGTGAATGGAACAATTAAGAACAGGTTAGGAAAAATGTGTTAAGCTACAGGACTCAAATGGCCAGATGCCTTGCCATTAGTTTTAATGACAATCAGAAGTATTCCGGAAAGGAAAACTGGACTCAGTCCCCATGAAATAATTATGGGACGAGCAATGAGACAAGCACAAGTACCTGTCAACAAACTACTGACTATAACTGATGATCTAGTGCTGGATTATTGCAAAGGATTGGCTGATGTGGTGCGTTCTGTGTTTCATCAGGTTGGACCGGATGCGACCACTCTTGAAAGAAAACCAGCTCACGACTTGAATCCAGGAGATTGGGTCCGCATAAAAGTCCACAGGAGAAGAAACTGTTTGGTTCCTCGCTGGGACGAACCACGACAAGTGATCCTGGTGACAACCACTGCAGTCAAGTGTGCAGGAGTGAAACACTGGGTGCATGCCAGTCACACCATCAGAGTTCCAGAACCTGAAGATCGACATGTGAGTCGACATCTGGAAGTATTGGATAACAGTTCAGCATCAGAAGCAGAAGAAGAAACAAACAGGGTGCCAGAACCTGAAGATCGACCTGTAAGTCGACATCTGGAAGACCCAACTACAAGTGCAACGACAGAAGAAGTAGAGGAAATAGCTGAAGTTCCAGAACTTGAAGATCGACCTGTAAGTCGACATCTGGAAATATCAGATACCAGTTCAGAATCTGATACAGATCATTCGGATTGTGAAGAAATTCTAAAAAGAAATTGGAAATTTGAAAGCATAAGAGAAGAAACTGAGCCAGAAGATAGTAACAGTGAGCAACCAAGTACAAGTTGTGGTGAGAATCCTTCAGAGATAATATTAATAGATGAAGAAGGGAGAGTTTCAAACAGAAAATTAGAAAATTCGGAAGATCCCGAGGAGCAATAGGGACAAATAGTCAAACAAAAGAACAGGGAAATTTAGAAGCAGATAGAGAGACTGACACAAATTCGGAAGAACCTCGAGGAGGGACAGAAATAGGTGAACGAAGGAAGATAAGAAAAGAACCACAAGTAGAGGAAGAGAATGAAATTATAAGTTTCAAAATAAGAGACAATAATGAAAGAATTGAAACAGAGTCTGAAGAAAGTGGAGAAGAAAGAAACCAAAAACTAGAGTCAAGAAAAAGAAATTGGAAAACAGAAAGAGAGGAAAAAGGAAGTGAGGCAAAAAGGCCAAGAAAAGGAGACAATTGGCCCAACGAAGTAAGAAAATTAAGATACAGAATCATAAGGTTAGATGGGAAAAGTGCTGAACAAGTGAATGAAATAACAAGTCAGAGAGAGCAAGAAAAACAAGGTGGAAAACACTTGCAGAAAACGAAAAGAGTGAAGAAGGTAAATCCGAAGTATAGATCACCTGAATGGTTGTATCTTGCTTTGACTGATAACAAAGAAGAAAAGAACACTCACGAGAACCCAGAACAAAGAAACCTAATGGGTGAAGGTGAGGTGCAACAAACCTGAAGAAATTTAAACAGTTTCTACCGGACTTGACAAAACACTGGATCTGACGAATTTCTACCGGATATGACAAAGAAAGAATTCTGAAAAAGAATTAAAAGAAAGTACCAAGTAAAGACAAAACATTGGAGTACAGAGTGGCAAATAAGTCATTTCTGAGGTGTAGTGACACAATTTTCAGGAAAATAAATAAATAAGGTTATAAAACAAAATGGAGAATACTAGAGATAGAAAATGTAAATGTGAATTTTTAAGTAGATGGTGTAAGATGTGCTGCTTTTGTACAGGATTATTAATGACAGTATGGGTGGTTTTAGCAATCACTATTCCAATTAGTTTAGCTGTAGTAGAAACGTCTAATAACACTGAGAAAGAAAAAGGAGCTAACACTCAAGAACCAGTTATTTTAAAAAGTAGTGCAGAATTACACAAGGACAAATCGATAACAGATTTTTCTAAAAATGTTTTTACTAAATTATTATATGAGTATGTAGAAACAATGGATGTAAGAGATTGCTATGTTTGTATGCAGTTGCCTGCATCTGTAGCAGAGGGTGTGACTTATCATCACCTCCCTTTGACGTATGGAATAACATGTAGTGTCTTAGCAAGTTTATTTTATAAAACAGGTAGATTAGAATATTATTACACTGACATAGATAAGATTTTTGCGAAAGTTTCTGTAGTTCCCGAGCTAAACAAAATAAAAGAGGGAAAAACGTTTGGTGAATATTTTTAGAAGATAAGATTTTAACATTAGATAATATAATTAGGTACAACCTTACCTGTGAGTTAAAGAAGGAAGAAAAAGTATTTTTAGAGATGGTTGACGAGAGAAGAGTGAAATTTCAAAGAAAAGTGATAGAAGAGACAAAAACACCTCTTTGGGCGTTTGAGGAAGACAATCATGACAAGAAAAAGACAAATGCAGCTATGACTCTGGATTGGCCCCAACAGGGAAGGTTGTGCATTAGAAGAAATAAGACATGATATGACAATTATTTTGTGGGTTCCAGTATTTGCCATGACAATTATCAAATTTTAGGTGGATGGGGATTCAAAGGGGGAAAAGATCCAATATTTCCAGGGATCTATTATGTTTGCAGTAGTAGGGCTTATTACAGGTTACCGGACCATTGGTATGGGTCATGTTATTTAGGCCTGGTTTTTCCTAAGATTTTCCATATGGACAGAAAAGAAAAAGGAACACACAGAATGATAAACACTTTTACACGTAGAAAAAGGGAAAGTTTTTCAGAAATAGTAGGTGATATTTTTGGCGCATTGATACCAGCAGTGGGAATATCTTTGAATGCATTTAGAATTCGGAAATTATCCACAGTGGTAGATCGTTTATCTACAGATACTGCTGGAGGGTTCTTAATGGTAAATACCGAGATGGTTGCCATGAGAGCTATGGTGAAGCAAAATCGACTTGCCCTTGACATTCTTTTGGCAAAAGAGGGTGGAGTCTGTGGAATGCTGAAAGTCCAACATTGTTGCACTTACATTCCAGATAAAAGTGAAAATATACAAAAGTATATAACAAATATTACAAATTTGCACAAAGAACTTGTTCCACTGGAGGTTGAAAGTGCATTGGGAAAACTTGGTAAAGGGTTTTCTTCAGTAATAAATTGGTTAACAAGAATGAGTGGATTAATAATAAGGAAAGTTATAATAATAGCAACCATGATAATAATAATAATTTTAGTACTGAAGCTTGTAATCACATGTATAAAGAGAAGAAGAAGAAAAAGAAAATAGAAAAAGAAAACATGATAAACAAGGAGAGAGAGAGAAATGGGTGAAATAGAGTTAGAAGAAATAAAAGAGAACATGTACAAGAAAACGAAGAGACAAGTTGAAAGGGATACAGTTGTGTAAACTAACAAAAGCAAACGGATAAAAGATATATGCTGTCTGAAAGAATTGTATAACTTGGGTTTTGTGGTGATATTAAAAATCACCAAAGGGGGGAGTTGATGGAGCAGGGTAAATGAAAAAAATTTTAACCTCCAAATAATTTCGTAAAATAATTAATAAACATGTTCATTTAAGTAAATAACCAACAATGTATGTTACATATAAAAGGGTTAAAGGTAACACGCTATTTTGTGTGCAAAATAATCAACTTATAATTGTTTACGTGTCTAACATAACATAATATTTGCGTACTAATTAAATAATAAATGCATGATCTGTGCTTTTAAAATAAAACGTGTGGTTGCAAAATAAAGCGATGGTAAGTAAGGGATGGCTTTATATGTTGCTTTTTGCTAGGTAATACCTAATTGGGGTACGTAGTAAGACGGGAGGGAAACGAAAGGGTTTATATTCTTTATTTTAACAATATTTTGTTTATCTTTGAAAATAGTGCGCTTAGGCCTGTCGAGCAGCGATATAAAATGGCCGCCATAAAGTTAGAGTACGCATGTCCAAGAAGCCGTGTGGTAGAGGAGAAAGGCTGGGGAAAAGGATAACCACGTGTTCGTGCTGAGAGGCTAAGATGGAAGTATGGTCAAGGCTATTGTGACCTTTCTGAGCAGATGTGTGCCAAGATGATCAGCAAGAAGCGTGAGAAGTCAAACTGAATAAATGGATGGAACTGTTAAATCTAAAAAGTAGCAGAAAAAGATACAAATTGGACTGATCGAAGCGGATGAGCAATGTCATGAACTGTGGGAAACGATGCAAGCAAGGACATTCCACAAGGAACTGGTTAAGAGAAGGAAGTTTGATTAAAAATGTATATGGGCCTGAGTGGACCAATGAGAAAGAATCACGCCATGAAGATGCAACATTTTATTCAGTAAGCTAGAATTAGGGTATAAGAAGACCTACTCTTGGTGGGAGGGGTTAGATGCTGGAGAGTGAGATGCTGGAGAGGGAGATGCTGAAGAAGTTAGATACTGTAGATGGGTGAAGTTGCGGTTGCTGATGCTGACGAGCTGATGCTGCTGCTGCTATTTTTATTTTCCAGTTGAGTATAAGATGCTGCTTTAGGAGAACCTTTTTATTCCTGATAGATTTTTCAATTAGAACTATTAGATTTTTCCAAGACAGATAGATTGATCTTTTAGAGTACTTACTATGATGACCTTATTTTTCCGTCTAATAGATATGCATTGCAATTTCAATTTATTCTTATAATGATGATAAATGTAATGATCTGAATAATAAGCTTAAAACTTATTTCTTGCTTCAAACTTTATATAAACTTTATTATTCTTTAAACAAATGACTCAGTGATTCTTTAGCTCAATGATTAAGGTAAATTGTTAAAGAGTTTATTGTGATTGAGCTGGTCTTAATCACCATCAACTGATTCCTACTAGTCGGTCCATCGACCAATGAGCGCAATACCTTAAAAGCAATGAGAAACATTATGTCGTGTTAAAAGAGGTATCCCGTCTCCTTCCAGCGAATTGTTTTTCTCCTAGGTTAAGGACGGAGGAAATCCAGGGAATAAATGAGTAAGTGAATATATATATGCGGTGTTATGGGCCCCACCGTCATATGGATATAGTTTGTGTGTTGGAGGAATAATTGTACCTGGATGACCGAAGCATATAGGAGAATAATTTTTATTGATAACGCTGGATCAATGTCTACAGGGATTTCATCCTTAGATGTGTCCTGAAGTTGTTTCTTCTCAACTTGCAGAACTAGCAGTTTCTGAGCAGGATCGTCTTCAGATAGAAACCAGAAAGCAGGTGGCTAAGAATTTTCAGACTCACATCAAGCTAATGGCGTTGTAGCGACTGTTTCTACTGCTCCGGGGTGAAATCGGATGAACAATGAGATTTAATAGACAATGGTTTCAGTATTCGGGAACTATATCAGAGTAATTAATGATTGTGAGCTCTCCGGCACTGAGGATTTGGGCCATGAGTGATGATTCAAAGGTCTAATAATAAACTCCTGATATACAAGTAAATTAATGATTTAGGTGGTGTGGTAGTCAGAGGACTACTTCCTGAAGAGACCCTAACAATCAGACGGGGTCGAAACATCGACAAATCCTACCTTTTGGTTGACTTGTACAATTAACTTGAGCGAATTGTGTACTAGTTCACACTACCTTGTTACGAACTGTTGCAAATAATGTAGACAACAATTGGGAATTGTACAGTGTCTTGTCTTATGTATGTTGTAAATAGATTCACTATCTTCGCATTGCATAGTCTGCACTATGATCACTCATTTCACACTTTTGTTGCATATGAATTGACTTAATGCATTTTGGATGGACAAAACTTGTCCTGTGTTTCTCTTGTAAATTAATTTTGGTTCACAATGAATGATAAATGTAATTAGATCTTGAATCCAAAGTTCTCACCTTGGAATAAGTTAAATGGTAAGATTGTTCTAATAATACATGCTTACCCTGGTCCACGTGGGCATACAAGGTTGCCCTTGTTAATTATACAAAGAACTTACAGTTGGCACAAGAAAGAATGAGAGTGCAGGTAGACAAGCGTAGATGACCTGAGTCTGATTATCAGATAGAAGATAAGGTATGCTTTCCGTTCTTACTAATCAAATATGGTAAGTCCAAATTTAGCCCACGTTTTTTGGGACCTTTTTGTATTTTACAGAAGGTCAATCCTGTTACTGTGCATTTGAAACTACCTAATACATGGAAAATTCATCCTACCTTCCATGTGTCTCATTTAAAACCTTCTATTCCTGATCATTTTTCTAGAGTTATTTCCCACCTTTACCCGCTTATATTGATGGCCAGCCAGCTATTGTTGATTCTTATTTTTTTCCAAAGTAAATTATAGTATTTTGCTAGATGGAAAGGGCATCCAGTATCTGAACAATCCTTGGAACCAGCTGAAGCTGTTCGGGCACCCTTATAGGTCTGTAGATTTCTTCTACATCACCCTATCAAGTCCAGCGCTCCAGGGAGCGGGTGTACTGTTGGGAGCTCTGCTCCCAGCTCATGCAGTGCTTCACATTCCACCTCAGTAGCACGGCATGCAGGACTCGGAGCTCATGGCAGGTGTTGCCTGGTATGGGGCGGCGGCCCTCCTTGAGGTCTGGGGGCTACTGTAGGGAGCTGTATGTTCCTCTGGTTCTCCTCTGCATCCTGGGGAGGCGGACACCATCTTTGATGAACATTATACTTTCCAGTCCCAGATGGCTTCCCGTCAATTTTGTCTTTGCCTAGATTGCCCAATCCAAGGTGGCGGAGATCACTTCCTGGGGCTGTCCTTTCCCTTCCAGGTCATACATTAATATTTATGGAGGAATGACATGGTTTTGTTGTATCCTAAATGTTTCTAGCACTTATGCATGCCCCTAGTAAGTATAGTTTCTATTCTTAACTAGTTGTTTTCCTATCTTCCTCTTCAGGTGTTTTTTGCTCCACTCTGCTGTGCCCAGCCCTTCTGATTGTCCTTTTTGGAGGTTTTTGGTGCCATTCGCTTTTCCTCCATTAAAAGTGGTCTCTTTTCCAGGGCATTCACTGACTGAAGCTAGTTCTCCGTCAGCAGGGTGGCTACAAGAAGGTATCACCCTTTCTTTGAAGTCAAGGTCTCCCAGATCAAGACACACCCGACGCAACCGGCTATCAACAGTTTCATATGTCAGCCAGCTTCTATATCTCTTTTGCACCTCTCCTTTGTCTCTTATGGCAGTCAGCTCATGCACCTCTTTTCCACCTATGGGCTTGATGCTGCCTCTTTATTGTGTGTCTATACCATCTAAGCTCCCTTAGTCGGTGCCACTGCCTCTGATCCACCCTTTCGTCTGTCTTCATGACCCCCTCTCCACTCTGTCGCCATCTCCACTACGTTCATCATTTAACCACTCTCTCCCTTTATTTTCTCCTACTTCTTTTGTTCTAAATATCAATTGCACATTTCCTCACCATACTTTCTGGCATCCAGCCATCATGCCTACATTTTTCCTTTGTCTAATTGTGCTTCTGGCCTAACTTCTTCTTTACTTAGTGAAAGTCCTGCCTTCTCCCCTCTTGTTGCGCCCCCCCCCATGTTCACCATTAAGCCTGGTGCTCATGTATGCTGCTGATTCCTTCACCACTTGTCAGGTGTGTCCATCTTGTTCTCTTATTTCACTGCATTCCTTGGCCACTGCATCTCCTGACACTTGCCTTCATGTCGTCCTACTGCCAGATACGGCTACAAGATCTGCCTGACTCAGGCATCACACCCTACACTCTCTAACTGTCTTCTTGTTTCTGCCACTTCCCATTTCCTTTGAGGTTTGTCAGAGGGTACCATCAGGGGCATAGCTATCACTAGGATAGTGGGTACAGTGGCACCCGTCAATGGATGGTTGTTTTTAACTATCAAACCAGAGTATGGTGTCAATTTTCTTGCTTGCACTAGAGCCCCAAGCCCTCTTGCTATGCCACTGGGTAACATTGTAATCTGGTTACTTATCACGCAAGGCAGATCAGCTGGTGATTGCCAACCCTTGCTCATTGTTATCTTTGTCCGTCATTCTTTCTAACTCTCTCTTCTCCAGGCTCTTCACACATGGCTTACTCCCAATTATTTCCTCAGTTATGTCTCCCCCCTTCCAAATACATGTTGTTGGTCTCCTGATGAAACACATCGTCCTCTACAGAGATTTCCACCAGACCCACGCCACATAACTTTCCAGGTGCTGTCACTTCTTGTCGCTCCATCACCCACCACTCTGTGTTCTTCGTACCTGTTGATGTCATTACCTGTCTAAAGTTGGGAGGTGACAACCAGGTCCTTTCTTCCAGCACCTTCCAATAGCCCAGCCACAGCATGCAGTCACCTTCTTCCTTATTCTTGGGAGGCAGTGTATCAGCATCTCTATTGTACCCGGGTAGACTACACCATGCCTTCCTCTTGCATTGTAAGGAGGGCCCAATACCATCTCTCCACAGTAACCTCTTGCATCAACATGAGTTTTTTCCCAGCATCTTTCTTCCCTTGCCTGTGGGGTGGTGGTGTCACACCCATCCTTCTGCCTACGCTCCCTTTGACTTTTCACCACTTCGTGCCAAATTCATGCTTTCATTACTCATGCAACCCTTTATCCTGTTCAAGCCTCTCTGATGCCCCATAGCACCTCGACTTTCCCTTTTATAGGCTGGTCCCTTCTCCCTGATCTCAGCTTGAGACTTGCTCCCACCTCTCTGCTTTTGCCCTGACTACAGCGAGCATATATTTTGCTTCTTCCTTGTTTTCTCCCTCATGACCGTTTCCCTGTGCCCCGTGGTCTTTATGAACTTGTTTCCCTTCAGCCCCTCTGTGTCTTTGAGCACCCACTTCCTGCACCCTTTTTAATCAGGCAGTATGTCATTCTACTCTTTGTATTGTGCCATAAGTTACCTTCCCCTCTCTACTCCTGTGGGGGATCCACATGCTGCACCACTGCTGAGATCCCCACTGAGGTCCTTTTGTGCCTGGAATCAGCTTCCTCCCAAAAGCGTTTGTTTTGCTGTACTAAGGGGCCCTGTCGCCACCACAGCATCACTTTTCACGACTTTGTGGTGGCGATAGGGGCTTTGCCTTATTTACAAGGCAGTGCCTTGTAAATAAGGCACCCTTTCACGCTATACTTAGCGTGAAAGGGGAGGGCAATGGGTGTTGCGATGGGCGTTCCACCGCAACACCCCTTGATTTTGACGCTGCCCCATATTTACAAGGGTGGTGTAAATATGGGGCATCGTCAAAATTAAAACCGGGGAAAACCTGGTCTTACCCTGACGAAACGAGAAGAAATGTTTAATTTCTCCTCGTTTTTGCTGTTTCCATGTGTGCTGCGTTGTGCAGCACACATGGAAACAGCAAAATACCATTGATTGCTTATGTGCAGGAAGGTGTCCCTTCCTGCACATAAACAATCATTTAAAAATTCGTTTTGCAACTTCTATGTGTGCTGCATTAAGCAGCACACATAGAGATTACAAAAAGTCATTTAAAAGTTGTTTATGTGCCATAAGGGACACCTTCCTGCACATAAACAATCTTCCCCTGCAACGCAGACACCCTTGCACTAAGGTTCAAGGGTGCCTGCGTTGACGATAGGCTGCTAAATTGGCACCAGCGCGGGGGAAACGCAGGGCTGCACCATATTGTTGAAAATATGGTGCAGCCCTGTGTTTCAGAAGTGGTAGAGCGCTGCGTTAAGCTAAGGAGGCTAACGCCGCGCTCCGCCACTTCCTTGTAAATATGCCCCTGAGTGCCTCTGAGCCTACCTGCTGCTTGCAGCACCCACAGGACCTATGAAATGGCCCCTAAGTTGGAGCATCATTTTCACTTGTTAATTCAGGGGCCTAGAGGCACTCGGGGAAATAACACAGCCCCTCTGGGCATATAATGGTTCCTCCCTGAAGGAACCTTTGGTAAAACAGCAGCATTTATCAATTCTAGGGCACTTAGGGGCCGATTCACAGAACTAATCTGAGATAAAATCCTAAACTTACTACTTTTGGTATTCACAGAAGGCATTTAGTAGTAGTAAAGTTAGGACTCCTAACTTACTACTACTAAACTGAGACAAAATCCTAACTTTACGACTTTCGGTATTCACAAAAGGCATTTAGTAGTAGTAAAGTTAGGAGTCCTAACTTACTACTACTAAATGCCTTCTGTGAATACCAAAAGTAGTAAGTTTAGGATTTTATCTCAGATTAGATCTGTGAATCGGCCCCTTACTTTCTAAGTGCACAATACCACATTTCACACAAAACAGTTTTTTATAGAAATAACAGCGCACACTACTTCCTGGAAGACGTGATCATATTGATACCTCAAACAGAGAGGATGAGGGTACCAAATGCTACCGCATGTCCTCCACACACATATCAACAACCACAAAGAATACAGTAGAGATAGATGCACTCTACCCAATGGGAGCGTGCCACTGCCCTAGACCCGAAGGCGCTCCGGTGTTCATTTATCCGCACCCACACTTTTCTTGTGGTAATGCTGATGTACTTTAGCCTACATCTACAAATGATAATGTAGACCACATTGTTAATATTGCAGTTACTGTTGTGTTTAATTATCCAGGGGGTAGGTAGTCCGAGATCGATCTCTGTTGTTTTACTTGTGAGACAGCACATGTTGCATTGGCCGCACAGATAATGCCCCACTCTCGAAGGAGAGTCCTAGACTGCCCTTCGTTTTTTTTTTTTTGCATATTTATTTATAGTGCAAACTCGACCCGAAGGTATTGGAGCGCTTTACATGAGCACAAGTTACGTTACACAAGGACATATTCATTTTTTTGTTAGGCACAGGGAGATTAAGTGATTTGCCCAGAATCACAGGATGTGGAGTCGACCCCGAGGCTCGAACCTTGGTTTCCTAGCTCCAAAGTCGGCAGTCTAGCCGTCAGACCACATTCATTGAGACTACAGTGGTTTATTCCTAGGCCTGGTGTGTACTGTCATGTCTTTGATGCTCCTCCCTTGTAAGACTTACTCTTGCCTTTTCAAATGGATAAAGATAGTGCACAGAATGGATTGGATCCTTTTTTACTCTATTGAAGACATAGGCCCGTATTGGGCTATCAAATGAGCCAAAACATGTTGGTAGAAAGGATGACTGAGAAACAATATCTATAGACACGTTCTACAGATGTTTTAACCCTGCCCAGTGTTCCCTCAAAATAAAAGTAATTTGTTTGGGTCTACACTGAGACAGTTTTAACTGAATATTCTGGATCCCTCACTTATCCAGTACCATTTATTTTGATCACCTCGTTCTAAGGTTGAGACCACCTTGGAAGTAATACCCTACAGGCACCCAATGCCCATAGGGCTTAAAGGGCGTTAGCCACCCCCATCATGTGTCTCAGCACCCGCAATGCTGCAGCTTTTAGGAAACGCACACAGTTCTTGAGCTGCTGTTGGCTCAGCTGTGCTGTGCCTGGCGTCTTATCGCAGCCTCAGCCTAGTATTTCACAGGTCTTTAACAGACCTTTTACATGCCTTTGTGAACTGGTAAACGAGGCTTTGTTTGTGTTTTTTTAATGGTTCCAGTACCCCTAGGGTCCCCACTCTGCCTATTCCTTATATTTGCCTTTTACTTTTACTGCCACAGTGGGAGAATGCATTTCGTGAGAAGGCATATCAGAGTAGGGTTGCCACCTTCCCAAGAGAAAAATACCAGCCATTTCTTGTTGTTTAAAGAGTCTGCAAAGGCTGTGATATTAAGTAGGACTTTAAACAAAATTTAATGTATTCATTTGTAACATGACTTTTCTGTCTTTGTTTACTTTAATTATTAGTCAGGGATCATTAATGCAGCCCTATAGCACATTTAAAAGTACTTTCTATTTATAGTTGCTGTTTGAAGTATGTACAGATAAAGACAAAATATACCAGCTTTATGTGATGTTGCTTATGTTTGTACTGCCGGGGCATCAAAATACCTGTGGTGCCAGTAGAAATCCGGTTAGCTGGCAACCCTAATCATGATTCTGAAGAGTTGTTGCAAGATCAGCAAATTATTTATTTGCTCCACCCTCCATCCATGATTGATGCCACAATAGCAATAGTTTAACTCATATCTGAAACCCCACTTGCCAACTGTCAATAACATGCTGAGTCACTCCGATAGTCTGGGAATACATCCTGTATTCAGACAACTCACTCTTCCTTCTCATCCTACTGACACTCCTCTCATCCTACTCTCACACTGCCACATCCCTTACATAGGCACTCCCGTCACTCATACAGCTCACCCTTCACTCACATAGGCACACCACTCACCCTTCACTCACAGCACACAAAAAGGCACATCACTCAACCTCCAATCCCCCCTCTCACCCTGCACTCACACGGACACAAATCTCAGCCTGCACTCACACTGGCACTCTGTTCACCCTGCCTAGACACAGGTATAATAGTCTGCCGGAACTCACGGGAACACTCCACTCACCCTGCACTAACTCCTCTCACCATGCACTCACTAGTCATGTTTTTATTAAGCTTCACTGAAAGGAAAGACAGGTATAGCAGAAGCATTAGGGCAAGCTTTTCTACCACAATTAAAGCAGATTGTTTAATGGGAGTGTGAGTGGCAGATAGTGTGTGTGTGTGTGAGCACAAATGTATACAAGAGTGCAAGAGATATAGTGAGAATGAGTGTGTGAAACTGAGTGTGTGAGAGAATGAGTGTGAGAGAATGTGTGTGAGTATGAGTTTGTGTGTGAATATTTGTTATGTTTGCTTGTGTGCTGCTGGTCTGGCATACTGGAAGTTATTCTTGCCTTATGGACAAGGGCACTAATAGCATATGGACGAAAGGTTTTACCTGTGGCAAACTGCAGGCCCTGACATGCTTCTATTAAGACACCATCACTGGCTTTGGGTACTCTAACCCTCTAACTGAGAAAGCAGCTAGCCCAGCCATACCCAGCGGCAGGGGCACGGAATACGTGCCACCACACCTGGCCAAAGGTCCTCACATGATGCACGTAATTCTTAGCATATGGGGTAGATTCACAGCAAAATGCTGGAACCAACATTTGAGGTAATTCTTGTCATAAGAGACCTTGTACTTGTTTTTTTAGGGTGTGTCAATGGCAAAATCCTGACCCTTGTATTCCAGAGGGAATTTTTAGAGGTATCCATGACTAATGCTGAAGTTTCCATGGCAAATGTCTGGCACTGTCATATTGTATGTACTCCTTGGCATAAGGGACTCACCCAGGAAAAAATGCTGACCTTGGTAGAGTGGAACTAATTGCTGACTTATGACATTTGAAAAAATGGGATCTACTCCTAGGAAAGTCCAGCCTTCCCTGGTGCACCACCCAAGTACTGGAATATTTCATGAAGTCCCTTAAAGTGTCTGTGGCGTTTTAGCAAATTTGACCCCAAAAGTTAAAACAAAGTCTCAGGGTAGAAGCTCATCTCTCTGAAACCTCCTACAAAGTCTGTTTACTTCTTTTGCTTGCTGGAATTTAGAGGAAGTATAACATCCCACCACTTATATAGATCTTTAGCCTGCACTAGTGAGCAGAATTTGCAGGGTGTTAAAGGGACCGTTTAAGAGTAGAGCCGTGGTGAAAGGACAGGAGCAGAGATTTCTCAATGAACACCGTTGTATAATCGTAAAATGGATATAATTGCTTACATTTAAAAAGTGGCTAAGCCTGCCGCTCTCTTAACCTATCTGTAATTTTTCCCAATTTATAATCAAAATTGAGCCATATGGTCCGGGCTATCCCAATAACTGTAAATCTGGCTCCCTTGGCTTTGAGGAGCTGCACATGTGCAGGTGGCTGCAGTTGGAGAGAGCAAACTGGGACAATGCATTGATGCTGCAGGAAGGATTAGCATGAGGCATGTTGGAGCTGCAGCTACATGCATATCCGTCGGAGTACTGGGATGGAAGGACAGAACCAATTACTTATTCTTCACAGCACAAACGTAAATGGGGAAGAAAAAAACCTGCACAGACGCCTTTGCAGCATTAATGTGGATGATGCAGTCCTTTTGATTGAGGAAACATTCTTATTGAAAACGTCTATTCGTCAATATGATTAGCCTATTAATAAAAACATGGTCCACAGTGTAGTTCGTGCACACAGTGAGCATGACATGACGCTTTAGGAATATTATTAGCCAATACTCTTACCATATGGTAAAGGAGTCTTCCCATTGCAAACTGACACATCATAATTTTTTTTTAGCTGCCTGAACTCCCCTCAGGGGCCAACGGGAGTACAACAAGCACTGTTTCTCAATGGCAACACACGCCTTCTGCCGAATCTAATATTGCACTCGAGGTAACCAACATGTGGATGGAGACAAACCCCTTCTCATAGGTGTGCTTCTTAAAACTCTTTATTCTGTTGATCACATATGGTCAGGTGACTGCTGCTATGTGCAGCCAGACCTAAAAAGTTAAACTCTGAATCTCAGAAGTTCTGAAATACATCTGTTACCTATGGTGCTTTAAAAAAAGTGCATCACAATACCTTACAAGTATCTTAACTTTTCCAGACTGATGCATGGATTTTTGTCAATGGTTGAAGAGTATAAGGCATTATCCAGAAGCAGTGAAGTGGTTTTATAACCCTCTATTTTATTCAAAATAAAATATTTTAATTTATTGCCAATACTCTTGCACAGTTCCAGTCTGCACGTATTGTGCCTTTGACTCATTAAAATCTTAGTAAGTGGATGACAGTGACTACATGGAGCTAGGTAGTACACAGTTGTCCTGTCCAACTATGAATCCTTTCTTGTAGAGCATCTTCATGCAACATTATATTTTTCCTAAATTAATATGGGCTCTTTTAGGGTTTGTTCACTATGTACGTTTAGTGGACTCTGTTAAATGTGTCATTGCATGGATTCTAAACTGATGCATATCTGTGTCTCGGTGTGTAATTATTGAACTAATATATATTCTTTCCAATAATTGCCCATGTCTCTACAGCACACACCTACAGGAATAGCCACTGCTCAACCTTTAAATGGTGAGCAACATGGATGTTTTATTTTATTTTCTTCTGAAGAACAACCCAGGAATAGGTAGCAGGAAAACTTGACTGAAGCCAGGAACACCATGAGACCTGATGCCTGCCTGGCTTCAAAGTAACCTGCCCTATGTCCTGGAAAACTGACCTGCAGCCTGAAGAGTAGACAGTGGTCAAGAGACAATAAGATGTGATAGGAGAACTGAAAAGGAAGAGCTGATGATGGGCCTCAAGGTCACAAAAACACACCAGCTAGACGAATTCACAGGACAAAAGGCCCTCCAACCACAGTACCTAAAGTGGCAGTACCTTACACATCCTGATGCCTTGGCAGCACAGTTGATGGCCTCACCATTTCCCCTTCCTGTGTGCCTGGCACACCCGCATCTCTTCCAACCCTCCAAATAATTTTAGACTCCCTGCTTCCCTGTCCTTTGCTCAATGATTGCTCAATCACAATTCCAGCAGTGCTGTGCAGTTTACTAGAAAACAATTTATGCAACCACAGTTACTCACCTTTTGCCTCGTGGCCACACAGGATTTCATCCTGCTGCAAAAGCTTGTAGGCCAGCATGATCACCAGCAGACCCATGTCCTTCTCATAAATGCAAGAAGATCCTCATTAATAGCTCGACAGCCAATCCAGTCAGAAATATCAACAACTCCTTGGCTAAAGTTCTATTCCCAAAAGAACTCCCTAAAACGAAGAGGCCTTCAAACAAAGGATCCATCTAACTTCTGGTCATCAAACAATTGTTTCTAGGCAAAAAGACTGAAGGATCAGCTTCAAGGCAAATATCTACAATCATCGAAGAACATAACCTTCTCTCCGATTACCGAAACAGATTCTGGTATGGCTGTGGCACAAAAGCAGCACTGACTTCCACATGGGATGATTTAAACACTGCAATTGACATAAATGGAGAACCACAATACATATCCCTGACCTCTCCCTTGCATTTGATTCTTTTCATCTCTACAAGGAATTGAACCAATCTTCCTAAACAAATAACTTTGCATCTGTAGTCTAGCTAGATGTCTACCATTGAGCCTCAAAAAATCAAAGAGGGGGAGAATGGACCACTTGTCCTGTATAACCAGGTTCTCAGTAGCGTTTGGTAGTCCGCTTAAAAACCCTCATATATGTACACAGGGGAAGGCGGTATATCTTGGTTCTCCGCCTGGTGTACTGTTACAGCATCATCATCGGGTTTTATTACACATATGCTGTCCTCCACCTGGAGGGAGACCAACTGGTTTGTCAGTAGGGTCCAGAGATGAAAAAGAAGGGCGTGCGTGTGCTCTTTGGAATAGTGCAATTAAAATTCCCTACAACACAGTGCCAGAGGATATTTAATGTGAAAATATTTGTGAAGTGGGAAGTTAAAAACAGTGTAGTGCGTGAGTAGATCGTGTTAATAATCTACCGCACTTTTCATGGTCTGGTGGTCAACATGTTTCAGCCTAGTGACAACTCTATAGGCTTTCGTCAGGACCGGGATATAATAGAGAGCGTATTGTGGCTCCTATATTAGTGGTCAACTTACCACTCAATTTAATCGTGATCAGATCAGTCGTATCTGTACCTGTAATAGAAGAAATAGCGGGAAGGCAATGCATACATGTCTATTTCTCTTGTCATATCGTGTTTCAAAATATTCTTAACCCATATTCCTCATTTATTGAGAGGGGATAGCTGGAACAGTTAAAGCACATTGTGTTTAATGGGTGCATATTTTGCACTAGGAGAAATGTGTGACGTTAGTCTGGCGGTTTCATGTGGGAGGAATCGTAAGTAAGTTAATAAAACATCCGTAGAGTTCAAAGGATGAGCAGTTTCAATTATTTGTACTCGTTAGTGAATTAATATCCGTGGTGTTCAATATCAATTGTTTGTACTCGTTATCATAAAAATTTATATTTATAGTGTCGATCAAGGCCCTAGTGGAAGGGCGACAGGTTAAGTTACTTGTCAAATATTTAACGCACAAAAAATGAACTCCGTCTTTAGCGGTGAAATCAAAGCAAAATAAACACATATTACCTCATAGTTGGTATGCTGGGCTTCCACGGGGCGCTTTAAGAGCTAAAAATAACCTGCTTCTACAAAATAATAAGGCATAAGGAGGGAAGATTAAATCTGATCTTACTGGTCACGCGTTAATCCTAGCGCGTTCTCCTCGTGGTCGCTTACCGGTTACCGCAAGCTGTTGGCTTGTTCTGGCTCTGTTCACGTTGCCCTGGGTGACGCGTGTCCGTATAGGGCTTCCTTTTACTTACGTTCGAGTGGAGGGGAGAGGAGACATAGTAGAAGGACCTAAATATACTACATTGGTTGGCATGCGTGGTTGGCATTGGTAGTAAAGGTGTGGAGAAAAGACTCAGAGCACTAAACAGCGCATTTAGTGGGCATTAATAATTTGTTAATGTGAGAACTGCTCATGAAAAAGGAAGATGTAATACATGATCGCTATTCTGTAATAAGTAATAATTAAGAGAATAACAGCCTATGTTCAGCATGTCGATAAGTACGTATAATTGAAAATAGTGATGAAATTAATAGTGAAGAGGACTTCTCATTGATAACTAGTATACGAGTTTGTCCTTAACATGTTTTCAAAGTATACGTAATTAATACTACACATGTATGTATGACAGTGAGTCAATCATGTCGTCACATTATGATGGAAGGTTATTTAACTTGAAGCGGAGCCTCTCTTCACCTTCTATAAATTGATGTCTAAAGGATAGGAATAGTGTCTAAAGGATAGGAATAGTCTTAATTACTCTCATCGCATGTTTCATGTGGTAAGGGAGGTGGATGGATCTTTTCTCATAAACGTTAGTCAATGTGGTACGTTTGACGGATCTGTGACCACTGTCTCTCTATAGGGATAATTTTCTATGAGGCTTTCAAACTTAATGTCAAGACAGTGTGTGCCAAGGAATATCATCGTTCAATCCCTCCGTGTCAGTCATCAAACGGTGTATCCAACGTTGTTCTTTCTCGAAAAGTACACGTTCAGCATTGTGGTTCTTAACAAGAAGTGTCTCCAGTACTACCCATTTGAGATCATCAATGCTGTGGTTGCTCTCAATGTAGTGCTTGCTCATTTTTGTTGTTACTCTTTTGCAATGAACATTACTTTTATGTTCGCTTATTCGTTGTTTTATTTTGCGACATGTCATCCCTATGTATCTCTGATTGCAGGGGCACACGATCATATAGATCACGTGGGTCGTGTTACAGTTGGTGTGGTTTCGTAACGTCCAAGTGAAATTAGGTAGGAGTTGTAAATATTTGGTGGCTTTTGTTAGTTTACAGTTTGAGCACGAGCCACAGGGGAAGTGGCCTACCACTGGGTTCAAGTTCCATGCTGTAGTGATGGTTTCTCTTCTGATTATAGGTGCTGGTCTAGTGTGTACCAGGAGGTCTTTAATGTTGCATGTCCTTCTGTTGGCGAACCGGGGTTTAGGCCATTGTAAGTTGTTTGACGTGAGGATCCTCCAGTTCTTGTTAATGATCTTCTTCACAGTATTCGATGAAGTGTTATAAGTTGTGACACAAGTAAGTACATCTTCCTGTGTTTGTCTAGGAGTGGTCTCCAATAATGTCTCTCTTGGCTGGTTGCGGGCTCTTTTTTGACATTTCCTTATAGTTTTTATCGGATAGTTGCGCATTTCAAGTTTATGGCCCAATTCGGTGGCTTGCGTCTTATAATCATCCAATTTGCTGCAATTTCTTTTCAACCTCAAGAATTGGCTATATGGTAAATTTTCTCTCAAGGGACGAGGGTGAAAGCTGTTATATGAAAGTAGACTGTTTTTAGCTGTCGGCTTATAGAATGTCTTGGTCTGAAGAGTGTTGTTTTCAGTGTAGATTGTGACATCTAGAAAGTCTAGTTGTTTTCTGTCTGATGAGCATGTAAACTTTAAACATTCATCCCTGGTATTGATCCATCTCAAGAAATCCTGTAGATTCTCTAGGGTATCTGCCCAAATCATTATGACGTCATCAATATAACGTCGCCAGAACTTCATACAAGTGAGGTATGGGTTATTTTGGTTCTGTATGTGTTGTTGTTCAAAATTGCTTACATACAGACCAGCCACACTTGGGGCAAATGTACTACCCATGGAAGTTCCGTGACATTGTTCGTACAAACTACCTTCATATTCGAAATAATTTTCGGTGAGAGCCAGTCTGCAGCATTCCAGAACAAAGTGTCTTGGTGTCTTATGGTTCCACTCTTCGGAGAACAGGATGTCTTCTAGAGTCTCCAGAGTCTTCTGTTGAGGAAGGCTTGTGTAAAGACTCTCCACATCCAACCCTACTAAGTACATGGTGTTCTCATCATAGTATTGTCCCTCCAATTGATTGAGGAGGTGTCGTGTGTCCCTCAAATACGTTGGGGTTTTCTGTACTAGTGGTCTCAAGAATTGATCGGCAAATTGGGATAAAGGTTCTAAAACCGACCCAATTCCAGAAACGATTGGGCGTCCCGGAGGTGGTATTTTATTTTTGTGAGTCTTAGGTAGCGAATAAAAGTACGGTGTGCGGGGTGTTTTCGTCCTCAAGAAATCGGCCTCATGTTGGGAGATCCAAAGATTGGTCTCCGCTTCGTCTACCATCAATTCCACAGTTCGTTGTAGTCTCTTAGTGGGATCAATTGTGATCTTTTTGTAGAATTTATTATCTGAGAGAAGATCAAGACACTGCCTGTCATATCCTTGTTTACTAAGGAGGACAATGGCTCCCCCCTTATCCGCTTGTTTGATAACTAAGTTGTTGTTTTTGCGTAAGTCATCCAAGGCTCTTCGTTCTTGTTTGGTAATATTCATGTATGGTCTCTTGGCAGTGGGTCTGATGTTTTCTACCTCCTTCATAACTGCTTGCTCAAATGCATGTATCTCCACTGGGACCATGTTACTTGGTGGGGAAAAGGTGGATTTGGGTCTCAAATTGGTATCACTCTTTAGGATGGGATTTTCTTTATCCATAAAGAAGGCTTTCAATTTGATCTTTCTGCAAAATGCTGCGATTTCGCATCGTATTTTGAAAATATCCAGTGGTGGAGTAGGGACGAAGCCCAGTCCTTTATTAAGTACATCTTCTTGATCTTTGGTTAGAACCAAGTCGGTCAGATTGACTACCAATGATTCATTGAGCTTGGGCCGGGTTGTTCTTTGGTCATACTGCGAGTATGTACCTGTCTTTCCTGCTCGTTCTAGGTCACTCCTTTTCTTCTCCCTCTCTGGGTCTGTTGGCCTCTCCCTAAAAAAGGAGGTGGTTGTATGTTCATCAATGGTCCTTGGAAATAAGGATTCATCCATCCTTGAAAGTTCTGCATGTACGGTTGAAAATTAGGTTGTGGTTGGTCATAATATCTGGGTCTTTGCCATACATTGGCCCGTCGGCGCTGGTTCCGTCTGTATTGACCTCTTCCTCGTCTAGGATTAGTACCCTCATCACTACTCCAATCAGAATTGTTGCTTGAAGTTTCTCCTGTTGAATCCTCGTCTCCTAGTTGGTCTGGTGCGACGTAGTCCTCACTCGAATAAGGGTGCATTTTCTCCATTGAGAATCGTTTCAGATCTTTGCTCAGCTTTCGAATTTTATTCTGAGTTATGTACTCTTTTGTTTCATTCATTTCACGATTTATCTCATCCAGTCGTTTTTTGTATACAGAGATCTGGACCGTCGTTTTCAATTTGGCTTCACTGATTTGTATTTTTATGGTGAGCGCCTCTACTAATCTGGTTGCTGTTTTTATGATCAATACTAGGTAATCTCTCGTGCACTTCCAGGATATTGCTGACCAATCCTTGCGGAAGGCTAAATCTTTAAGAAAGATGCGTGGGGTGTTATGCACCCACAGACCTTTGGGGGCCGTATTTGCGCGTAGATACTCTTTCATTATAATGCCATGAATGGCAGTTCTTACTTGATCTTTCTTTGTCTCAGTAAGTTCATCCCAATCGCTCGATTGTGTTAACGTTTGTGCTAGATCCTTGTCTATCCCGGTCCTGACGAAAGCCTATAGAATTGTCACTAGGCTGAAACATGTTGACCACCAGACCATGAAAAATGCGGTAGATTATTAACACGATCTACTCACGCACTACACTGTTTTTAACTTCCCACTTCACAAATATTTTCACATTAAATATCCTCTGGCACTGTGTTGTAGGGAATTTTAATTGCACTATTCCAAAGAGCACACGCACGCCCTTCTTTTTCATCTCTGGACCCTACTGACAAACCAGTTGGTCTCCCTCCAGGTGGAGGACAGCATATGTGTAATAAAACCCGATGATGATGCTGTAACAGTACACCAGGCGGAGAACCAAGATATACCGCCTTCCCCTGTGTACATATATGAGGGTTTTTAAGCGGACTACCAAACGCTACTGAGAACCTGGTTATACAGGACAAGTGGTCCATTCTCCCCCTCTCTGATTTTTTGAGTTAACCACTGGAAGCCGAATGGATCACAGCTTCTTTTTCCCTCACCTTGATTAATATATACCATTGAGCCTGGCACCTCTGCTCATAATACTTCCTACTTGGCAACCTTTTTTTTGCCAGCTTGTCAATAACAGCCTGGTGCATTCCTGCAGGGATGTGGCTCAATATGCTACATATACGGGAACTACTCAATGTGGCATGGTAACAATAACTATTGGATTTTTATTTAGTGTAGCCCAGGTGTGTGGCAGTGCATTTACAGGCAGCAATATTATGAACTCATTGCACGCAACTAACTCAGAAAGAATGAATGGTATTTTGGGAATTGAATCTCTTGGGTACCAGTTTATACACCCCAATGTAACGTGTGGTAACCCACTAAGCAGTCCTTAATTTGTAAAATAGTAAATAGCAGGGTCCAAAGTCATGCTCAGGAGCCTGTACCAGGCAATTTCAAATGCTGTGAGAGCCGAATACCAAGACTGCCTAGACGTGATTCTAACGTGTGCCACTTTCATCCACCACCAGGCGCTCCCTGTCCTTTTATCTCACTCTTGCAGGTTATTTTTCAACTTTGCTTTCTTCCTTTGTCACCATTTTGCCATCTTTCTCTTCCCCATGTTTCCATTTTGTGTTTTTTTCTCTTGTTCTGTAACAAAGTCTGATGAAGATAAGCATATGTGGGGCCCTGAAAATGAATGCCAGTGGGCTCCATCTGCAACTACTGGCTCAAATAAAGCACTGCTACTCAGCCAAATATTTTGAGACCTGTACATAAGGGCAGCCGTACCCATGAATATTTTACAACATCTCATTGAGTAAACTAAAACTGTGCTTTCAGTCACAATGGGTCAGGAGCATCTTTCTGGACTTGCAATGAGTTGAAGTCTAGGGACAGTGTCAAATCTGCAAATAAATATGTTTGTTATAATATCAGGTTTGTCCGATATGTTTAAATTGCCCAATTTATCAGTTCTTTTTCCCGATATAATGGCTATGATGTTAGCTCTGACCCCATTTCAGGAAATACTTGTCTTGCCCCATTGTGGGATTGTTAACCACCCCTCCCGCCCTGAAGTTTGGGTCTAGTTGCACTCCTGATGCCCTATCAAGATGGGACATAATAGCCAATGATGAAGCATTCCAAAATGATGTGGCTGAGGCATTTCCATCCGGTATCTTTGATATCGTCTCTCTAGGACAGTGGCACTCTCCCAGTGGGTAGAGGGCATCTGTTGTTAATGTATTCTTTGTGGTTGTTTAGACGTGATCATATTGCCTGCACTGATCGCCTCAAAGCTGGGTCTGGGGAACAAAATGGCTCTGATGTTGGGCCAGAAATGGGACTGTCAAAATGGTCAGAGTAATTCTGTCCATAAGAAAAAAATTGCTACTGCGAATGCACTGTGAATATGAACAGTTGACTAGGATTTCCGGCCAATCTCGAGCATTAAAAAAATTGAATGATTAGAACAATAATCATCTCGCATTGTCACGCAAACACTACCGATTGACATAGTGAGGGGCTTCTGCACACACATCCAGTTACACCCTAGATGCAGACACACTTCCTACAGAAAACACCAAATCTGTTCCCATCAGCATTTTCTAATATGCCGCATGTATGAGAGCTTTTTCTAAACCAATGACGCTATCAGACACCTAGCATGCTTGAGACCTTGTCTCGGGATGCTGCCCTTTCACAATATTTACATTCACCCTGTCATTAACACCCCTGCTCTTTTGTAACGTTTTGTAGATTCTCAGAGGTACCAAGTCTAAAGATTAAGGTTAAGGCTAGCAACGAGTTGAGGTCACTTCCCGCTAGCAGGCTGTTGCTTCTCACTAGAAACCGTGTAAAAATGATAGAGCGCGAATCTATATGCACTTACACTTGGTAACTTCATCCTTCCAAAGATATGTGGGCCAAAGGTGTTGAGTCCGTGTACATTATTTGAATATTTGCACCTTTTGGTTTGGGAATGGCTAAATCTTATTTGCGTAGTAGCCTCATTAACTTTATCCTTGTTCTTAACACCAAGGTCCTCGTTTAGAAAAGGACAGTAAATTTAGGGTTTGTATGTCTTTGTGGTAATATCAACACTGCAGTGAACCAGCATGTTCGATACAGGATGTAGAATGCATGTGCAAAATATTTAGGGAGCATTTGTGCATTAATCAAGAACATGAATTATTAACAGTGGGCAAAAAATATTAATTTATATTTGATCTCACATATATATATTAAAGTGGTACTATTGCAGTTGAAACGATTTTTCTGTGACCCGTTAAAATGTATTTTCTTGGCTTATGCTAAGTAGGCCTCAGTTAGGGCTCAACGCCATCTTGTTCAAAATGGATGCTACATCGTGTGTATGCTTTGTTATTGTTTCTGCTGCACATAGTCAAGCAAAATGCAGATTTGTTTATTTCTGAATGGCACTGTCCTCCAAGAAGGCTCTCTAGAATGGGTTCTCTATTGTAAATGCTTTCCTAGGCTCTATTGCTTCCATGCAGTATTACATTGATTCACAATGTTTCACTGTTGTTTATGTAACTAATTTGTTCTGGAACCTTAGGATGATTGTAGGTCAGAACGACTAAATCAATATTCATGTAGTGAGTTAGTGCTTAGGTGGTAAGGCTGTATGACGATTTTAAAGTCTGTATTCTGCTTTGTTGAAAATGTATTTCTTTGCTCACACCAGTGACTGCCGTTTCTGTGATTTCCTATGCTGAAATCTACAAAATAAACGTTCGAATTCGGGTGTGAGCTGGATCATTTTGGGTCTCGAGTAGGGATGCTGCCCAACTTCTTACTGACTTTGCTACACATACGGGACTTAGCTTATTATTGCTTTTGCCTATTATTCGGTACTATTCTATTGCTGAGAGACTTTATGGCAATGAATTATGCATTTGAATGAGATTCGCTGCAGCTGCATTTTACAATTTCTGTATTGTCCACCTTTTAAATTTGTAATAAACCTTCATAGATTTTCTAAATTCCTCTCTTGAACTCACTTTTTGAGTCTGTTCTTTATTATTAGACTGTATTTGAATTGTTTTTTGTACCTTGTCTCTGGAACAGATTGGCTCATGAAATTGAGCTTTAACACCATCCCTGATCCACCCAACAGTTGGGCATGGTTTTGAGGTGTAAAACTTTAGGGGTACAGAGAGTCCACAAATGTTTGGTAGCAGAGGATGGTTAGAGAGATGAGGAGTGGTTTTAGTGACACTTTTGCCCTGTTTCTAGACTGCACTTTCGACTACATTCCCAAGTCCACCTTTGGATTACTTGCTATGTTCCTGAGACTTAAGTGCTATTCCTGAGCAAAAGGATTGCAAGTATTAGTAGGGCGGAATGATTCTTGAGATTTAGAGTGTCCAGTGTGCTAGTGATTCATTGTGGGCGTTGTTTTTAAAGTGTGCGTTTGTGTGAGCCATTAATTATTATACTGTGTGGGTTTTTGATTATGCCCTATGGATTCTGGGTCAATTGGTGGTTCAATTACTGTGATTTTGATGTATTTGTCATATTTTTAATTTGTGTCTAAGGGTTGGCTATATTTGTTGGTTAAGGTAAACAAATTTGCCGTAATCTAAGATCTCAAGATATTATTGTTTAAATGGTCTGCCCAGTGGTAGTGTGATTTGTGAGGACCCCCATTCACACAGAATGGGGACTTTTCTGAAATAACCAGCTCTCTTTCAGGTTCTGTGTGTTTAACTTGGGTTGGTGTTACCTTCTCTTTTTTGCACGGGAGAGAGTAAACTAAGCAGAGGTAGATTGCCACTGGGAGGGAGTCTGCTTTTCTGCGAATTGTGTTTGACAAGTGCTGCAAAGGTCTTGTTCCTACTGATTGTGAGATTCTCTTCATCTAACTTGCTGATTCTCTCCTGTTTCAGTTGAGGACCCAAGATTTTATTTGTTTATTTGGGTGTGTTCGGTGACTGAAAGTGACTTTGCATTGTTTACCCTACACACTGAAAAGCAGCACAGCAATTGGTTAGCTGATGCTGAGAGACAAGAAGCAATTCACAATAAGTCAAATACTGATGCTGATCAAAGTATAAGTTCGGTGATTGCAGAAGACTCAGCAGTAGTCACAAGTGAAGACATAATAGTCGAGAGAGTGCATTGAGGCGATAAGTGGCCTAATGCAGCAAAGAGAAGTTACAAAAGAATATATTGGAAGAATAAAGATCAGAGTCAATCGGGGAAGAACCAGAAATAATTGAAATTGATACTGAGAATAGTGACGGCAAAATCACCTGTTCTCGAAAGACCAACAAGAATGAGAATCCCGAACAGAAAGTATATATCATTTGAATGGGCATATTTGGCACCAGTGTCTGAAGAAGAAGAGTCAGATGTAGAAGTTTACAATCTCTCAACCTGTTGCCAATTCATCTTTGAAGACGAAGTAGAAAAAGAACCACCTTGAATTTTAGAAATCCTGATTGCTGTGAAGTTTTGGAATTAAGATATGAATTTTGGAACAAAGTTGTTGTTTCCTTTTTCCAAAGTACCCAGATGATGAAATTGAGGATTGAATTTATTATGTGAATAAAAGAACTGAAAAAAGAAGAGAACTCTAAAGTCTGATTTGTTATTTTTGTTAAAAAAAAAGAAAAGATTTATTATTGTTTTGAAAAAAGCGATCTTAACTTAAACCTGAGGTATTCTGAGTTTTTAGTTTTGATTTTTTTTCTCAGTAGAAATGGCATATAGTAGATGATATATAATTGTTAGTATGATTTCACTAACAGGGATTTTAATAGCTTTAATTGGTCTGTTACTGTGCCTTCTGCGGTTGAATATGTTGCATCACAAGCTGAATTAATTACAATTCATAATTCAGCTAAACATGACACACTGACACATAAGGAAAGATTAGTGAGTAATTTTGAGAATAACATTTAGGCACATCTATTGAAAGAATATATAGATATCATGGGAGTTGGAAATTGTTTTGTCCGTACTTTTCTCCCTTCTTCTACAGGTAAATGATCAAGATAATATCAACTGTCAATATCCTACAGTTTTCATGTAATGATTTGTTAGCATATTTAATAACCAAATGTTTCTGTCGCCATATCTGTCAGATTTCAACACTTCATTGGAAGACCTTCCTGGTTCTGAAGGTTCTGGGTGTTCAATAACATATATTAAATATTTAGAATCAGTTGTACAACCTAACCAGAATACTAAAATAATTAAAGGGGAGTATGTATGCAGTTTGAGAAAAGAAGAATGTGAATTTGTTAAGGAATGTAGTGAGAGGAGAGTCTGAAAGACTGGAAGAATGAAATGAAAATTAGAGAACAGATTAAGGCTGAAGAGGAATTTAGGGCTTCAAATTTGCATCCAAGTTTGAGAATGGCGCATGAGAGAAAGGGTGATTTGAGTACAATGTGTCATGAACCTATTGGAGTTAGATTATTAGAGTTTGTAGGAAAGAGTTAGGGGTTGATTACGATCTTGTTAGGAAAGTCTTCTGACCGAATCGGTTTAAGAATCGTTTCCGAACGAATCGGGTTCTGCAAGTCCGACCGACCGATTACGATGCTTCCCAACATCGTTCGGTCAGATTCTCATTGACTTCAATGGGAGCCTGTGTTCCGAACAAGAACACAGGCTCCCATTGACAAAAAGGGTTGTTGGGGGAAACCTTGTGCCCTGTGGCAGGCACCCCATGGTGCCTGCCACACTGTGCATGCATGGGAAGGGGGACCCATGGGTACCCCCAAAGGCCCTATTCGGAGGGCCCCGGGTGAAGCGGGACCTGCTACGGGCCCCCAAAGTCAAATTCTGACAGGCGATCCGTCTCGGAACAACCGATTCGGAAAGGCTGTCCGAATCTGACATCCTAATCGCTCGGCTGGAAACGCGGTCCGTAATCCGCAACGATTCGGCTCAGACCGACTTGGTTACTCACAATGCCTTTCGGAACCGAGTCAGACAGTCCGAACGCTTTCCAGCCATCGTAATCGCTTGTTGGGAAAAGTATCCGAGTTGGTCGGAAAGGCGGGTTCAGAATCGGATTCGGACAAATCGAATGCCGTTTGGAGCATTTCTGGACGACATCGTAATGGACCCCTTAATGTGGAAGGCGTTCTGTTGTTAGTAGAGAATTTCTGATTGGTAAAGACCTAATACTGAGGAGAATGTATTATGTGTGTGGTAAGTCTGTTTATTTTAACCTACCTCATAACTGGGTGGGTTCCTGCTACCTGTCTATGGTATCCCTCAGGATTACCATGTGAATGAGATGAGTGATGCTGTTTGTTTGAAAAGAGTGAAACAAAGTTTTTGATAAGTTGTACTGGACATATTAGGATCCACAATTTGATCTATTGGATTGGCTATGAATGATGTGAAAATTAGAAAAGTATTTACACTTGTGGATCACTTTGCTTTTAACACTGCTGGTGCATTAACCCAGATAAACAATGAGCTAACTGCCATGTGTGCGATGATTATACAAAACTGTCTAGCACTAGATATTCTTGTTGCGAAGGAAGGCGGAGTTTGCAGGGTTTGGAAGGTGAGAGAGTGCTGCACCTTCAAGCCAGAGAACATTAAGCTTATTGAGGCATATGCAAATATCATCACTAATGTTTCTCGTGAAGTAAAAGCTTTTGAAGAGTATGGCTCTTTGGAGTCAGTGGGTTTTTGGGCAGGTAAGATTGAAAGGGTTTTAGTAAAGTTGGTGAGTGGTTTGACAGCTTGGGTGGTGTCATGCATAGGACTGTATGAACTGTAATTATTGTGAGTTTTTTGCAATTGTTTTGTTTCTCTTGTACAAATTTTCTGAATTAATACTTTTAAAGTCTGGGTGTAAAGAGAAAAAGATTCATTCAAAAGGAAAAGTTGTTAGATGAAGATGGAAGATGCCAAAGATTGAGTACATAATCAACTCAAGATGTGGGAAGAATCAAATTGCAAGAGACAGAAGGTGATGCAGACTAGGTTGTAAGTAGTTTGAGGGTGTAAATTATGACAATATTATCACAGGGGAAGTTGACGGAGTGTTTGTGCATTAATCAAGTACATGCATTATTAACAGTGGACAAAATATTAATTGATACTTGAGTTCACAAACATTCTTAAGTGGCGTTATTGCAGTTAAAATTATTTTGCTATGACTTGTGAAAGAGTGTTTTCCTGGCTTATGATAACTAGACCTCAGTTATGCCTAGACACCATCTTGTTCAAAATGTATGCTACATGATGTTCATGCTTTGTTATTGTTTCTGCTGCACATAGTCAGGCAAGATGCAAATTTGTTTAATTCTGAATGACACTGTGCTCGAAGAAGGCTTCCTAGCAAGGGCTCCCTATAGAAGCATTTTTTCAAGGATCTCCAGCTTGCAATAAGTATTACATTCATTCGAATGCCAGTGGGCTCCATCTGCAACTACTGGCTCAAATAAAGCACTGCTACTCAGCCAAATATTTTGAGACCTGTACATAAGGGCAGCCGTACCCATGAATATTTTACAACATCTCATTGAGTAAACTAAAACTGTGCTTTCAGTCACAATGGGTCAGGAGCATCTTTCTGGACTTGCAATGAGTTGAAGTCTAGGGACAGTGTCAAATCTGCAAATAAATATGTTTGTTATAATATCAGGTTTGTCCGATATGTTTAAATTGCCCAATTTATCAGTTATTTTTCCCGATATAATGGCTATGATGTTAGCTCTGACCCCATTTCAGGAAATACTTGTCTTGCCCCATTGTGGGATTGTTAACCACCCCTCCCGCCCTGAAGTTTGGGTCTAGTTGCACTCCTGATGCCCTATCAAGATGGGACATAATAGCCAATGATGAAGCATTCCAAAATGATGTGGCTGAGGCATTTCCATCCGGTATCTTTGATATCGTCTCTCTAGGACAGTGGCACTCTCCCAGTGGGTAGAGGGCATCTGTTGTTAATGTATTCTTTGTGGTTGTTTAGACGTGATCATATTGCCTGCACTGATCGCCTCAAAGCTGGGTCTGGGGAACAAAATGGCTCTGATGTTGGGCCAGAAATGGGACTGTCAAAATGGTCAGAGTAATTCTGTCCATAAGAAAAAAATTGCTACTGCGAATGCACTGTGAATATGAACAGTTGACTAGGATTTCCGGCCAATCTCGAGCATTAAAAAAATTGAATGATTAGAACAATAATCATCTCGCATTGTCACGCAAACACTACCGATTGACATAGTGAGGGGCTTCTGCACACACATCCAGTTACACCCTAGATGCAGACACACTTCCTACAGAAAACACCAAATCTGTTCCCATCAGCATTTTCTAATATGCCGCATGTATGAGAGCTTTTTCTAAACCAATGACGCTATCAGACACCTAGCATGCTTGAGACCTTGTCTCGGGATGCTGCCCTTTCACAATATTTACATTCACCCTGTCATTAACACCCCTGCTCTTTTGTAACGTTTTGTAGATTCTCAGAGGTACCAAGTCTAAAGATTAAGGTTAAGGCTAGCAACGAGTTGAGGTCACTTCCCGCTAGCAGGCTGTTGCTTCTCACTAGAAACCGTGTAAAAATGATAGAGCGCGAATCTATATGCACTTACACTTGGTAACTTCATCCTTCCAAAGATATGTGGGCCAAAGGTGTTGAGTCCGTGTACATTATTTGAATATTTGCACCTTTTTGGTTTGGGAATGGCTAAATCTTATTTGCGTAGTAGCCTCATTAACTTTATCCTTGTTCTTAACACCAAGGTCCTCGTTTAGAAAAGGACAGTAAATTTAGGGTTTGTATGTCTTTGTGGTAATATCAACACTGCAGTGAACCAGCATGTTCGATACAGGATGTAGAATGCATGTGCAAAATATTTAGGGAGCATTTGTGCATTAATCAAGAACATGAATTATTAACAGTGGGCAAAAAATATTAATTTATATTTGATCTCACATATATATATTAAAGTGGTACTATTGCAGTTGAAACGATTTTTCTGTGACCCGTTAAAATGTATTTTCTTGGCTTATGCTAAGTAGGCCTCAGTTAGGGCTCAACGCCATCTTGTTCAAAATGGATGCTACATCGTGTGTATGCTTTGTTATTGTTTCTGCTGCACATAGTCAAGCAAAATGCAGATTTGTTTATTTCTGAATGGCACTGTCCTCCAAGAAGGCTCTCTAGAATGGGTTCTCTATTGTAAATGCTTTCCTAGGCTCTATTGCTTCCATGCAGTATTACATTGATTCACAATGTTTCACTGTTGTTTATGTAACTAATTTGTTCTGGAACCTTAGGATGATTGTAGGTCAGAACGACTAAATCAATATTCATGTAGTGAGTTAGTGCTTAGGTGGTAAGGCTGTATGACGATTTTAAAGTCTGTATTCTGCTTTGTTGAAAATGTATTTCTTTGCTCACACCAGTGACTGCCGTTTCTGTGATTTCCTATGCTGAAATCTACAAAATAAACGTTCGAATTCGGGTGTGAGCTGGATCATTTTGGGTCTCGAGTAGGGATGCTGCCCAACTTCTTACTGACTTTGCTACACATACGGGACTTAGCTTATTATTGCTTTTGCCTATTATTCGGTACTATTCTATTGCTGAGAGACTTTATGGCAATGAATTATGCATTTGAATGAGATTCGCTGCAGCTGCATTTTACAATTTCTGTATTGTCCACCTTTTAAATTTGTAATAAACCTTCATAGATTTTCTAAATTCCTCTCTTGAACTCACTTTTTGAGTCTGTTCTTTATTATTAGACTGTATTTGAATTGTTTTTTTGTACCTTGTCTCTGGAACAGATTGGCTCATGAAATTGAGCTTTAACACCATCCCTGATCCACCCAACAGTTGGGCATGGTTTTGAGGTGTAAAACTTTAGGGGTACAGAGAGTCCACAAATGTTTGGTAGCAGAGGATGGTTAGAGAGATGAGGAGTGGTTTTAGTGACACTTTTTGCCCTGTTTCTAGACTGCACTTTCGACTACATTCCCAAGTCCACCTTTGGATTACTTGCTATGTTCCTGAGACTTAAGTGCTATTCCTGAGCAAAAGGATTGCAAGTATTAGTAGGGCGGAATGATTCTTGAGATTTAGAGTG
Organism: Calotriton arnoldi; assembly: GCA_963921515.1. Lineage (NCBI taxonomy): Eukaryota > Metazoa > Chordata > Amphibia > Caudata > Salamandridae > Calotriton > Calotriton arnoldi. Next base: position 10,678 of record CAWUFW010004258.1, on the reverse strand, counting down.
TCCAGTGTGCTAGTGATTCATTGTGGGCGTTGTTTTTAAAGTGTGCGTTTGTGTGAGCCATTAATTATTATACTGTGTGGGTTTTTTGATTATGCCCTATGGATTCTGGGTCAATTGGTGGTTCAATTACTGTGATTTTGATGTATTTGTCATATTTTTAATTTGTGTCTAAGGGTTGGCTATATTTGTTGGTTAAGGTAAACAAATTTGCCGTAATCTAAGATCTCAAGATATTATTGTTTAAATGGTCTGCCCAGTGGTAGTGTGATTTGTGAGGACCCCCATTCACACAGAATGGGGACTTTTCTGAAATAACCAGCTCTCTTTCAGGTTCTGTGTGTTTAACTTGGGTTGGTGTTACCTTCTCTTTTTGCACGGGAGAGAGTAAACTAAGCAGAGGTAGATTGCCACTGGGAGGGAGTCTGCTTTTCTGCGAATTGTGTTTGACAAGTGCTGCAAAGGTCTTGTTCCTACTGATTGTGAGATTCTCTTCATCTAACTTGCTGATTCTCTCCTGTTTCAGTTGAGGACCCAAGATTTTATTTGTTTATTTGGGTGTGTTCGGTGACTGAAAGTGACTTTGCATTGTTTACCCTACACACTGAAAAGCAGCACAGCAATTGGTTAGCTGATGCTGAGAGACAAGAAGCAATTCACAATAAGTCAAATACTGATGCTGATCAAAGTATAAGTTCGGTGATTGCAGAAGACTCAGCAGTAGTCACAAGTGAAGACATAATAGTCGAGAGAGTGCATTGAGGCGATAAGTGGCCTAATGCAGCAAAGAGAAGTTACAAAAGAATATATTGGAAGAATAAAGATCAGAGTCAATCGGGGAAGAACCAGAAATAATTGAAATTGATACTGAGAATAGTGACGGCAAAATCACCTGTTCTCGAAAGACCAACAAGAATGAGAATCCCGAACAGAAAGTATATATCATTTGAATGGGCATATTTGGCACCAGTGTCTGAAGAAGAAGAGTCAGATGTAGAAGTTTACAATCTCTCAACCTGTTGCCAATTCATCTTTGAAGACGAAGTAGAAAAAGAACCACCTTGAATTTTAGAAATCCTGATTGCTGTGAAGTTTTGGAATTAAGATATGAATTTTGGAACAAAGTTGTTGTTTCCTTTTTCCAAAGTACCCAGATGATGAAATTGAGGATTGAATTTATTATGTGAATAAAAGAACTGAAAAAAGAAGAGAACTCTAAAGTCTGATTTGTTATTTTTGTTAAAAAAAGAAAAGATTTATTATTGTTTTGAAAAAGCGATCTTAACTTAAACCTGAGGTATTCTGAGTTTTTAGTTTTGATTTTTTTCTCAGTAGAAATGGCATATAGTAGATGATATATAATTGTTAGTATGATTTCACTAACAGGGATTTTAATAGCTTTAATTGGTCTGTTACTGTGCCTTCTGCGGTTGAATATGTTGCATCACAAGCTGAATTAATTACAATTCATAATTCAGCTAAACATGACACACTGACACATAAGGAAAGATTAGTGAGTAATTTTGAGAATAACATTTAGGCACATCTATTGAAAGAATATATAGATATCATGGGAGTTGGAAATTGTTTTGTCCGTACTTTTCTCCCTTCTTCTACAGGTAAATGATCAAGATAATATCAACTGTCAATATCCTACAGTTTTCATGTAATGATTTGTTAGCATATTTAATAACCAAATGTTTCTGTCGCCATATCTGTCAGATTTCAACACTTCATTGGAAGACCTTCCTGGTTCTGAAGGTTCTGGGTGTTCAATAACATATATTAAATATTTAGAATCAGTTGTACAACCTAACCAGAATACTAAAATAATTAAAGGGGAGTATGTATGCAGTTTGAGAAAAGAAGAATGTGAATTTGTTAAGGAATGTAGTGAGAGGAGAGTCTGAAAGACTGGAAGAATGAAATGAAAATTAGAGAACAGATTAAGGCTGAAGAGGAATTTAGGGCTTCAAATTTGCATCCAAGTTTGAGAATGGCGCATGAGAGAAAGGGTGATTTGAGTACAATGTGTCATGAACCTATTGGAGTTAGATTATTAGAGTTTGTAGGAAAGAGTTAGGGGTTGATTACGATCTTGTTAGGAAAGTCTTCTGACCGAATCGGTTTAAGAATCGTTTCCGAACGAATCGGGTTCTGCAAGTCCGACCGACCGATTACGATGCTTCCCAACATCGTTCGGTCAGATTCTCATTGACTTCAATGGGAGCCTGTGTTCCGAACAAGAACACAGGCTCCCATTGACAAAAAGGGTTGTTGGGGGAAACCTTGTGCCCTGTGGCAGGCACCCCATGGTGCCTGCCACACTGTGCATGCATGGGAAGGGGGACCCATGGGTACCCCCAAAGGCCCTATTCGGAGGGCCCCGGGTGAAGCGGGACCTGCTACGGGCCCCCAAAGTCAAATTCTGACAGGCGATCCGTCTCGGAACAACCGATTCGGAAAGGCTGTCCGAATCTGACATCCTAATCGCTCGGCTGGAAACGCGGTCCGTAATCCGCAACGATTCGGCTCAGACCGACTTGGTTACTCACAATGCCTTTCGGAACCGAGTCAGACAGTCCGAACGCTTTCCAGCCATCGTAATCGCTTGTTGGGAAAAGTATCCGAGTTGGTCGGAAAGGCGGGTTCAGAATCGGATTCGGACAAATCGAATGCCGTTTGGAGCATTTCTGGACGACATCGTAATGGACCCCTTAATGTGGAAGGCGTTCTGTTGTTAGTAGAGAATTTCTGATTGGTAAAGACCTAATACTGAGGAGAATGTATTATGTGTGTGGTAAGTCTGTTTATTTTAACCTACCTCATAACTGGGTGGGTTCCTGCTACCTGTCTATGGTATCCCTCAGGATTACCATGTGAATGAGATGAGTGATGCTGTTTGTTTGAAAAGAGTGAAACAAAGTTTTTGATAAGTTGTACTGGACATATTAGGATCCACAATTTGATCTATTGGATTGGCTATGAATGATGTGAAAATTAGAAAAGTATTTACACTTGTGGATCACTTTGCTTTTAACACTGCTGGTGCATTAACCCAGATAAACAATGAGCTAACTGCCATGTGTGCGATGATTATACAAAACTGTCTAGCACTAGATATTCTTGTTGCGAAGGAAGGCGGAGTTTGCAGGGTTTGGAAGGTGAGAGAGTGCTGCACCTTCAAGCCAGAGAACATTAAGCTTATTGAGGCATATGCAAATATCATCACTAATGTTTCTCGTGAAGTAAAAGCTTTTGAAGAGTATGGCTCTTTGGAGTCAGTGGGTTTTTGGGCAGGTAAGATTGAAAGGGTTTTAGTAAAGTTGGTGAGTGGTTTGACAGCTTGGGTGGTGTCATGCATAGGACTGTATGAACTGTAATTATTGTGAGTTTTTTGCAATTGTTTTGTTTCTCTTGTACAAATTTTCTGAATTAATACTTTTAAAGTCTGGGTGTAAAGAGAAAAAGATTCATTCAAAAGGAAAAGTTGTTAGATGAAGATGGAAGATGCCAAAGATTGAGTACATAATCAACTCAAGATGTGGGAAGAATCAAATTGCAAGAGACAGAAGGTGATGCAGACTAGGTTGTAAGTAGTTTGAGGGTGTAAATTATGACAATATTATCACAGGGGGAAGTTGACGGAGTGTTTGTGCATTAATCAAGTACATGCATTATTAACAGTGGACAAAATATTAATTGATACTTGAGTTCACAAACATTCTTAAGTGGCGTTATTGCAGTTAAAATTATTTTGCTATGACTTGTGAAAGAGTGTTTTCCTGGCTTATGATAACTAGACCTCAGTTATGCCTAGACACCATCTTGTTCAAAATGTATGCTACATGATGTTCATGCTTTGTTATTGTTTCTGCTGCACATAGTCAGGCAAGATGCAAATTTGTTTAATTCTGAATGACACTGTGCTCGAAGAAGGCTTCCTAGCAAGGGCTCCCTATAGAAGCATTTTTTCAAGGATCTCCAGCTTGCAATAAGTATTACATTCATTCGCAATGGTTCACTGTTGTTCAGTGGCGGCTCGCAGAGTGAGTGCTGTGGGGCGGGGTGGGGGAGGGGCAGGATGGGGGGTAGTGAAGTCGGACATACGACGGCCAGGAGTAAAGTAAGTAAATAAATAAATACGGATCACTGACATAATATCGACTACAAAAATATCGAATATACAAAATATCGGCGTCTAAATATCGACTACAATAATATCGACTACCTATACTTATTTATAAAATTACAAAAATATCGAGTACACAATATCGTCAATAAAAAATATTGTTCACCACAATATAGAAATGCTAAATATCGTTACATTAAATATCGTTTAAATTTTTATAACATACAACATTACAAAAATATCGAATACCAAAATATAGACAGCAATAGTATCGACTTGTTACAAATATCGACTGTATAAAAACTGCTCAATTAAATATATCTTTAGCACCAAATATAAATTTACATTATAAAAGAATATAAAATACTTAAACAACATAATAAAATAATTTGCAAACACCACAATATATAAAACAATATATTTTGGCTAAAGAAACGTATTACAATAATTAAATATAAACTTTAAATATATAATACTTGCATTATTTCACATTAAAAACAACATTTAAATTATTTACAAAAAGTAAAAAGATAAAATATTTACTTTCTACTAACAGTTTCTTAATTAGCGTTTCCCTTATATGGAAAGAAAGTGCAAAAACAATAAAAACAATTAACTTCAACGAATAAAACGCTTACATTTCAAAATACACCAATAACATAAAGCAACCAATTAAATAAACACTATATAAACATCAAAGACATACATCTCTTTTACACTTAAAAACTACAATAAAGAAGAAGGTGAAACTGTGCCCAACTGTTTCCTGAAAGAATACTTTCATTACTAAAAAAGAGATTTAAAACTGCACTAAGGGGCCCATTACGATGGCGGGCGGAAGCACCACCGCCGTGCTGGCGGATGCAAAAAGCACCAGTTACCGCCGGCACGCAGCAGTCCACACGCCCGTCCAATTACGATGCGAAAAGTAGGCCAAACACCGCCGGCAAGCCAGCAACACCGTCCGCCATCAAAGTGCGCCCGTACACGTAGCGGCGCAGCCTAACTAACACACACCGTCCGACGAAACACGTCCCGCCCGGCGTATAAATTACGATGCCGCAAACAAACGGCTCCCACGGCTAAGAGACACCGCACGTGAAAGAGAGGCGGTAACACGGACGCAGAGCACGGACAACAAAGAAGCGGCACCCCGAGCATGAATCCAGCACTGCAGGCCCTTCCCATGCTTCTGCTGATGCACCACCAAGGACGCAACATACCGCGGAGACGCAGGTAGGCACACACACAACAAGTGCACGCAAACAGCGCACACAGTGCAAGGGCGGAAAAAGCGGACAACCCCCCACCAGCGCGTGTACACTACACATCCACCATTGCATCCACATATGACACACAGGCCAAATCGTAACATCGCGTAACACATGTGTACACACCACCTGGGACTAGGAACCAACCACCCCGTCACGGCCCCAAAGCGCCGATGACGCCGCCACACATGCGCACAACGCAGAGGCCAACCGCAGCGCCATGCATGCGTCGCACACAGACACAGGGACACAACCAAGCAGCACACACATCAGCCCCACCCCGAACGCACATGACACGTGACAGGCCTGCCACAGACATGTCCCCAACGCCCAATTCACGGACAACACCCAACGCCACACAACCGACGCACACATGTCAGTGAAGTCACGCAACAGCAGGACACACCCCAGTGTAACAAACATGGCGTAGCACACAGCGGCGGCAACACCAACTAGGAGAAGCAGGGCCCCTTCGGGAAGAGGAACGCCAGTACCACACTGAAAAACCCATACCACCCTCCACATATGAACAAGACATATAAAACGGAACACCAAAGAGCACGGGGACCGACAACAGGTGGCCCAAGAATAACATTCACACACAAGGCCCAACGCAGAGCGGAAAGGCAGCCTGCCGCCCACAGAAGGGAGAGCAGACAGCACTGAATGACCTTCCATTCCAACTCCGAAACCACAGCCCTACGACAGAAGCCGGTGAATACAGCCATTGTCCAAGAATAGACCAACACAGGCATGCCGAGGAGACCGACCACAGGGCAGATAGCGCATATCACAGAAGCACACAACGGACGGGGAAGAAAGAAGAAAACACTCCCCATGTCGGCCACATGCAAGTTAATTGGAAGGAGTCACACATCACTGACCTTGAACTGTCTGAGAAGCATGTGGGATGAGGGCCCGTGTCCTCCAAACAAGCCAACAGAACACAAGTCCTGTCTCCCTACGACTACACAGAGCTCACAGCAACCTCGGAGCGTGCACATTGCAGACTGCACACACAGCCGGAGCACGCCACCACAACGCACCGCTGCGAAATGGCAACCGCAACACACCTACCCAACTACGACGAACAGCTCAAGCTGTACAAAACCAACCTGTTTCATACATTGGGATGCGATCTCCTGTCCCTGCTGAACGTAAGTTACCGACTGACTTACCGCATCACATTGTTCAGCTGCGTCATGCCCGTCTTCTACTGTCGGAGGTGTCCCTACCAGCATCCCGTCGAGATATGCCTCTCCAACCCGGCATGTCTGAAGGCGGACCTGCTACCACTACTCCTCCCTCTGGACGCACACGACAGGGCCTGCTCTGCCTATGGGGGCATGGCGTATGTGGCCAACATCGCACCCGCACTGAAATGGGACCACTGTGCCTCCACACGACGGATCATCGAGAACAGCTACATCGAATGTCACCCAGCATGCCCCATCATGGTCCTCCAAGGGACAACTTACGAACAACACCTTGACAGCCACCATCCGCTACATTGGCTGGCAAACATGTACACCACCAATGACATGGAAGCCCTGCTGTACGGCATTGCATACCTGACAACCTGTAAATACGTCGGACCACAACGCAGGTTCCCCGAGTGACCTATGATGTCCAACCCCGCACCCATGCTTAGCTTCCGCACGGACTGGCCAGTCACCACCACAACAGCCATACCAAACGACCGGCAACTGTAACCACACCATCAACGACATCGCCATGACATCGGATATGACCGGGACATGCACACTGTTCCCCATCACATCCAGGAACACCGCATGCATCGTGGGAGGCAGTGGCATGGGCTCTGTGTATCGCACCCACATGGACGGAACTGCACGAACAACCAGGACACGACATGGATCCAGCGCACATGGACACACACACCGCTCAGTGGACATGAATAGGTCGCCTGGAGTCTGTGGGTGCTGCACCCCTCCCACCCCCGCCCCGGGAATCCCATACCAGGACCTATGCATGGACGACAAGTGCATACAACAACAACACGACCCCAGTGACTGTGACATGTCCAGTAACCACCACATTGCAACAACAAGTGGCACGCCGCTGCATGCACGCAAGCACATGCCCTGATGTCATCTCACATGCACGCGTGCATGAGGAACAACCACAGCAAACCTGTCACATGGAACTGAGATGGACTGTGCCCATGATGCCAAGCGGTCTGGTAGGCTACATGTATACCGTCTGTGTCAAAGTCCGCAGCTCCGCAGCTATACGTAAATGTACATTAGCACAGCCTTGGCCAAGCAGATGTCACCCTGAAGCCCACATCCCACATGCAACAGCCAATCACATGTAACCCCACACCCTATCCCATTTGCAATCATGCTCAGTATATCCTCAACATGTATTCCGCTGCCAGTAGTGTCCACTATACTGCATCACAGAGGACAGAAGACTCAATATAATGTTTGAAACCAAAACTGTCTCCGCTGACTCATTTCACAAGTACGAATGAGAGAGGATGAGAGTATGTGAAGTACACGGCAGTCGTGACATGACCATGTAGTCCACTGGTATTGGATGTCAACGCAAATGAGTAGCACAACTGTGGAAGACACACATGTGTCGTGTGAAGTCGTATGGACGCAGTGCTCAGGTGGGTGGGTGTGACGGGTAGATGCGCACATGCCAAGTTGGAGCACGCCGTGTTGGGAGGGGTCATGAACAGTACACCACCGCTTCCCTGGGCATTGTGAGAGGACACCTGTCGGGGGGAGTGAACACGTGTGTGCACAGCAGCCGGGCACACGTACAAAGCGGTACCAGGCGCACCTCAGCCCACCCTCTGTGGACAAGCTGGATCCTGTTGTGCGCCCGCCATGCCCCTTGACAAGGCACACACAGCCCCAGTCGACCAGGTGTAACCCCAACATAGTCAATCCGCACAGGCGATACAGGGCACGGGATGGCAGTGGAGCATGGTGTGTGAGAGGTCTCCTCGCGCTCCTCCTGGTCATATCACGCAGGCAATAGAACCTCAACGTCTAGCATGGCACAAGTCAAATGTAAGTGTAGGGGGGACGCACCACAGCACGAGCAGCACTGACGTCACGGGAGGTGGCTCGCACCATCCCATCCATTGCCCATTATACCAACTACGCCACATGCCATTGCGACTAAGTGCAAGCGCGTGCGCCACCACCCCCGAGCCCTCCCCAGAGAGGCCAAAGAGTGAATGTGTGGGCCATCAGCCACAGACGGACGCGGCATGGCCGCAAGGGCAGCCACAGCCACTGGGTGTCGCAGGTGGCGGATCCGGAAGGCGAAGACTGTGATGCATAGTCCATGCAGGCCGGGTCTCCATTTGGGGCACCACGCAGGTGGACGGCGTCCCGCCACACATCATACCCTGAGACAGCCCACTCGTGCAACTGGACCCACACATACACTCCTTGCCCTCTCTGGTGCGAGCTTGGGGCTGCCTGTGCAAGCGCTAGCCTCGCAGGTGAGCATGCATATTGGGGGAGCGAGGGGAGGACATGAGGGCTGGGGCGAAGATGACTGTATCACTGTCAGTTAGTACAAGGGATGACCCAGATGTGGAAAGGAAGAGACGTGTCCCGTGTGTACTGCAACTAGTCGCCAATCCAACTACCCCCCATGTCCGGAATGTAAGCCCGCACCTAGGCCCGCCCATCCGCCACATCGAACATGCCACCAGCACGACAACCTTCCCATTCGAAACACTGACTGGGGGTGGCGACCAGTGAACAATCATGTGTAGCCTACCCACGCTTACATGTGGGCCCTCCATGATCCATGTCACCTGCGGCAAAGTCATGACATGCGCAATGAGGGAAGTGAGGAGAGCTGTCCGCCCCACGCACAGAAGGTGCATCAGCTCCACAGACCCAGCAGCGAGTCCAGCAGGGGTCACATGTGCAGGGGCAGCTGTGCCTGGTGTGAAGGCACATGCATATAGACAGCACATCGACCAATGTGTAGTCTGCCCACATCCACAGTCCATCATCATGCGGACATAGGAATTGAACACAGGGCAACACATCTTAGTTGGTGCACCCACCGTGACCAACAATGCGCAATCATCGACGTACCCGCCCTGTGCATGGCCCCCACCCAACGGAGGCACATCCAGTGCCACCATCCCACACACACAAGCCTTCCACGGAACATGCTGTGTCCAATGGTCAGTACAGAGTCAGCGCCCATCTGGTGGATCCTGAACAGGAGACACATGCACACACATGCCAGCTCCCACTATGTACGTCTGCCACCTGGCACGTGCAATGTAACCTCTCACCTGTGACGTGTGACTGCAAGCACACAGCCGTCTTGGCATGGGGCTGTCAATGTGGACACCTGTCAATGTTTCGGGAGGTGTGATCCGTACAGTGCTGTACATAGGGTGCAGTGCTGACACCTACTACTGTCTCATATCCCCTCGTGCCACAGGTCCAACTTGTTTTGGCCGCTCAGCCTGTGCCCACATCGTCGTCGTCGTGTGCCATACTCATCCAGCCTCGGAAGCAGTTCCATGCTCAGCAGACACTCATGTTGCCGTGGCGTTGCCGCTTGACGAATATGCAGTCAGTCCCCATCAGCACGCCCCGCAAGTCATTGGGGCCTAGATCCCCATGTGCATGCACATGGCAGTGGTATGTCTCACTAGCCATTGCCATTGTTGGGAGACCTGTGTAAGTGTATTGTGGCCGTGCCGTCCCAGCTTTACAGCTGGGCTGTGGCTCATGTGCTTGCTCAGTCATGTCAGTGATGTGTATGCGAAATTGCTATGTGTTGTGTTGCTTTGACATGTGTCCTCTGCCATTTTCCCTAGGCGGAGACCGAACATTGACCGCCCATACCAATTGCTGGTGGACATGGACGATACAGAGGTTATTAGGAAGTTTCGGCTGGACAGGCCAACCCTGCATCGACTGTGTGCCATGTTAGAACCCCATCTCCGTCCCCGCAGGGTGTATCCGACTGCTGTCACCCCCACGGCTAAGGTGATGGCCGCCATGCATTTCTTCGCCACTGGGTCATTCCAGCACACAGTGGGCAGTGGAGGAGGGATGTCCCAGCCCATGTTCAGCAAGGTGCTGAGGGATGTACTGGCAGCCATGATGCTGTACCGAAACAGGTACATCAGATTCCCCAGGGCTCGTGAATTGGCGGCAGTGAAGGGTGCATTCTATGCCCTTGGCAGAATCCCACACGTCGTGGGAGCCATTGACTGCACACATGTTGGCCTTGTTCCACCCCAGGCCACTGAGCA